>VWZS01000622.1:1782-27957 GCA_013397075.1 Rhabdornis inornatus
GAGAAGGAATAAACTCCACCCCGGATCACCACACGTGGCTCCTGTCCCTCCCTCCACTGTCGGCCGAAGTGGGGCTCTCACAGAAGAGCTGAAATCACTCTCCTCCCAAGAGTGGGAACATGCCTGTTATCACCAGGACGTCTTTCTAAAGATGCTTCTCTGGAAGGTTGTGGCACCTGCGTGTGCCCCACGCCCACCAGCACCTTCCCGCCTGTGCCGCACCACTGCTCCACTGCTATGATAAGGCCCAACTGAAAATTTTGGTATGAGTTCTCCATAAGTCCTAGATATTCCTAAAAGAATAAAATAGAACACTGAAGTTTATGTCAGCTTCATTTGTAGTACTCTCAACTCTACACTCTTGGTAAACATTCTGCCAAACAGTTATGTAGTTCTGTGGTTCTGCAGAAGATGAGTCAAAGAGGAAAAGGGACTTACAGGTATTATGAGCACAGATGAAATATGCACCTAAAGAGTTTAGGTACAAGAAATTATATAACTATAATTTTGTAAGCAAAAATAGTACATGTTGAAATTGGAATGTTGTCTGGATCATCACGAGCTCTCACAGACTATTGATCAGTGCCATGGTCTCTATTAGCCAGAGGAACTTTTTCTTATCTCACTTTTATTTCTTAAATTCATTGCTTAGTTCTTCATCTCTGACTCATAATAGAAGTTGTAGTACAGCTCAAAATGAAAATGGTGGCCAGGTTTCTATACGGCTGTATTGAGTCCTTTCAGGTTAGACAGTCCGCAATACTTCTGCACCTTTGAAATTCAAGACCAAAGGCCAAAGTAAACAAAGAAGCTTTTTGTCCTCTTCACTCTTAAATTAACTGGATACACTCTTTCAAATGTAGCAAACTAGCCATTCCACCCTCTTGTAAGCCTTTCCTTACTGCCCCGACATTTCTTCACAGAACCGAAATAAGTAGTTAGCAAAAAGTATCACGTACTCCCCAGATAATTTGCACACCAAACTCTCTGGTATTTATTAAATAATTTATTAAAATTCTGACCCACTTGTCTGTAGAAATAAGAAGCAGAACAACCATGGTAAATGGCTCCAAATATCCAAAAATCTAAACACCAAATATGGAGTAATTAGGTTGAATTATGTACTGACTTTTTGACATATTAGATTTTGGAATAGAGAAGTAGTTATGTTTCTTAAAGGTTTTCAGAAATAGTGAAACTA
Source organism: Rhabdornis inornatus (assembly GCA_013397075.1). Lineage (NCBI taxonomy): Eukaryota > Metazoa > Chordata > Aves > Passeriformes > Rhabdornithidae > Rhabdornis > Rhabdornis inornatus. The sequence continues at coordinate 2,984 of VWZS01000622.1, forward strand.
TTAAACCTACTTACCTTGAAGTAGGAAACAACCTGACAAAGATAAGAAGTTGGAAAGTTTGAGGTAAAAAATCTTTCTCAAATGTAAATTGTATGATTTTGTGAAAATACATTTTTAGGCATGCTATTTCTGTGTTGACATAGTATAGTGAATTGTGTGTAGAAAAACTGCAGACCACGTGACAACAGTATTTTAACTAACAGACAAGTTGGTCACTAAAAATTTCAGTTACAGAGTTTTTGGGTTCTGGAGAGAAAACCTGCCTGCCTTTTGAAAAAAGTCTCCGTTCTACACATTAACTTTTAAAATATGGTCTACATCTGTATTAATGAGTGACAAGGAATTTGGGAAATCTGGCGCACATGTGGCTTGGCAGGTGCTTTATATTGAAAGGCACATGAGGTTTTGTCAAATCGTGTAGAGCTGCTCTAATCATAACGTCTGAGCATCAGTCATTGTTTACCTTAATTCTATCATAAGCACATCTGGGTAACTCCTTAAAATACTGGTAAGATAATTAGTCATGAATTGGAGTTGGAAATCTGATAAAGTACTTATGACATCCATATTGGTACCAAATTAATTCATCATGGTTTACATTGTTACAAAAACACCAACAGAATTAATAATAATTTCTGCCAGCATTTGAATGTGCTGCTAACATGAAATCAAGTACAATGAATGCTTTTTAAAAAAATTAAACAGTTATTATAGAGGTGTCTCTATAGCCCTACAGAATTTTATGTCTGCATTTTTTCATTGATAAAGCACATAACTTTTTTTCATGTATTGACATCCTTGGGGATGCACAAGTTAATCTTGTGCATCTTTTCCAGTAAGTTTTCAGGCTAACTTTGAGGCTGCATTACAAGAACTGAACATTGGCTGTACTGAACCCACAGCAAGAACTCCTAGCTGGAGGCAGCATATACAGCGTCCCACCAGAGAAATCCATAAATGGGTAGTTAGGGCAGATCTGATTCTTTCCTGTTTTGACTTAGCACAGCTTCAGCTAAATTTGGTGAATCAATAATTCATGGCAGCAAGAAGCTGTCTGTTTACGTCCATGGCAGTGCCACTGAATCTAGGGAAAGGCTGACACTGTAAAGTGGGCTGTGTGCTTTGAACCAAGTCAGAGGTTTTAATTGGGAATAGTCTGGTTTATTCCTGCTAAATGGCTACACATTTCTGGGTTTTCTGCTTAAAAAGTATTAGCTAATATTTTCATCATTCTGCACTAATGAAAGTTGGCTGGCACCAAGGTGGAAAATGTCTGCCAAAGAGAAAACCTAGTTATAACCTACTTAAGAAAAGAAGGGAAGAAAGAACCCCCTCCCTGGCATGTGTATGTGTGTGTAGTGTGTGTGCAGTGTATATGTACAGCACTGTCCTGACACTTTCTATTTTCAGTTACGTCAGTCCTCAGCAAATTTTTAACTCATTAGTTCAGAACTCTGCTCCCCAAGGGAGTTGCAGGACTCACTAAAATAGAAAAAATACATCACAGAAAACACTACAGACATCAGGGTCTATCTGTGAGAGGGTGGCTGGATCCGTAGCTCATCTTCTTGATGTTCAGGTATCTCCTTCACTAGTTTTCCAGCATTTCCATTTTTCTACATTACCACACTGCTACTTCCCTGATTATTTCCTGGTTACCATCTAAATGCAGCCTGTATTTGTTTTCCATGGCTGTTTTCACACATCTCAGTATTTTTCCTCTCTTTTGCATTCCCAGACAGGATTCCAAGCCTTCAGTAAGCTTATAGATTTGTACCTGTGTTTGTATCTGAATGAGAGTTTTCATGTTCTCTGTGTCTCTACCTGAAACCTCTTCATAACCAAACTCCTGGAAAATCCTGTTGTTTTTCTTTTGTGTTCTCCCAGCACTTATCCTTTGTTTCTCGTTTCTGCCACAAAAAGCCTGACTTGTGCCTTAGTCACTCATTATACTTGCTTCCATAATATTTTACCTTAGCCTCTTTCTCTTTGTTCTCATTTGCTCAGACACAGTTGTTATTCTCACTGTTCAATAAAACAGTGCTCATCCATTTGAATTCCTCGCTATCCCTTTTGTGCCAGGGCACATTCAGCCCTTCAAAATTTGCACAATAGCGCTGTGGCTACACCCCTACACTAATATCCAGTGATTCTCCCTCTGTGCTTTCTGCCCTGCCCAGACTTTTCCGATTGTTTTGCTGCACTCCCTAACTCCCTTGAAGTACATTCCATAGTGCAATCACCTGCTCATGTTGAAGGAGCAGCTTTGTAAATATGAATTATTTTATCTTAGCTCATCTTGCTTCTGGAGTGTATAAGAGTACTTCTAAGTCCAGTAACTCTCCAAAATCTCTTTTGTCTATTTTCACCAGCCCCTTCTTCCAACACAGCTGCAACAACTGTCAGTCTCACCACTGGTTCCAGTCTATATCCCCAACAAGTATATTGCAGGTGTCCTTTATGATGCCTCTGTCTGCATTAGGTTGGGAGCTCTGTAAAGTTAAAAAATGCCTCACTATATGTTTGTGTAACATCACACTGGTAGTCAGCAGTTGAGAAGAACTATTTACTTCTCCTACTCATGTATTCTTTATTTAAAGGCATATTTTCTCACTTGGAATGTATTTTATTATCTGATTTGAAATTATCACGTAATCATAAAAGTGTGTTTGTGATAATACATTACATTCCATGGCAAAAAATCTGATGTCAAAAATGCAGGATTTACATCTTTACTGAAAAAATAAATTTGAAGAAGCAAGTGGATGGAAAAAACCTCATTAAAATACCAACATTTTCTATAATTGCAGTAAAAATATCAATGGAAACCCAGACACACATTGTTTAATAGTTTTCTTTTTATACATGTTTCCTGATTTTTAAAAGCCAGCTTCTCTGAATAAGGCCTTTTGGGGGGAGTAAGGCGGGGGGGGGGGGCCNGAGGACATGGAAATGTATTTTAAAATAGCTGAAAAAATAAGTGTTTGGAATCAAGGCTCTAAAATTCAAAATGATTGCCTCAGACAAATTAAATAGAATGGAAATAAAAAGGGCCACAATGGTGAGAAAACACACATAAAAATTTCTGGGCTACATTTCTCAAAGCTGAGCTGCCCCTGCTGCACTCTATTCATTAGAGTGCAAATGACGTATTAAGGATGTACTTGCGCAGATTATTTACAAGAACTAAGAAGTGATTAATAATAGGATGGTTCTGAAAATGTCCTCTGTGTTGTTCTTGCTAACAAGTGGGCTCAGCTTTGTAATCAATGTTGTCAGGAAAAGCAGCACATCCCAAAATGGTATGAATCATTTCTGACTTCCTGCCCTCCCTCACTGAAAACAGACAAGTAAAAACAAAAGCTTCTGAAGATAATACAGCAGTTAAAGACATATGTTTGACAAAAATCATTGAAGTTTAAAGACAAAAGGTGCTTCTAAACAGATGTCCCTAAACAACTGGTGCATTTCAAACACAAGAATTTCACAATATTATGATTTACACATTAAGTTATTTATAGTAGACATTTTTGCTGGAGTTTTCAGAAGATTTTGCAACTGGAAGTTAAACAGTAGAAAATTGTTTCCTGTAGAAGAGTTGTGTCTCTAAACTGATTTTAACAAAGGTGTTGGATAGAACATAACCTGTATCCACCCAACTTGCCTGTTGCTCCCACACACTCTATTACAATCAGATAAATAAGGAAGTTACTCTTTTCTCACCCTTTAAGTAGGTTGGGAATAGACCACAAAGAGGTCGTTTAACATTTTGTGATTGGATGCATTTGGGTTTTGCAGAAAATAAGTGAAGAACATGGGAAAAAGATGGAAGACAGTACTAATAGCTGAATTCATCCAGGTCTCAGAGCTATTTAGCATCACTAAAAAGCATCTGTCACAGCCCTTGATCTGGTTTTGATGGCCCTTCTATTCCTGGTCTTGCAACTTGTATGGACTACAGTAGTCCTCTTGGGCCAAGCCACACTTGCTGGGAATTCTCTCTGGGGGTGATCACTGAGACTCCAGTGTCAGTCAAGGCTGCAGTCAGAATGATCTTTCTGTGGAGAGATTTTTAAACACCCTTTTCTTCTTATGTATCCAAACACTTTCTTTGGCTTCTCCTACCTAGCAATGTGTGGTTTTTCATGTAGAGTTCCTCATGTAGTGTGATATTTTGCACTATGGAGAGCCACTGGCTCCTACAGTCTCTGAACAATTAAATTTTTTGAAGATGATCTTAGTATCCAGTGTAGGGATACAGATAATCAAGACAATCCAAACAGACAAGAAAATAATATTTCGGGACAACGCTGAGCACTGTCAGGCCTTGCATATGCCTAGGAAATGGATGACAAGTAGACAATAGCTGCTTTCTTAAATAAAAAGTGCCTATTTCAACCATTCATTTGGTAGGTTCAACGTGTCTGACCAGAAATTCAGGTACATGATTTAAAATACAGAAATACTGTTTGTGCTTAGAGGAGGAAGTCCCCTTTCTGAAACAGGAAACAATATATTCAGGACTCCAGGCATTTTTTTCAATGTGAATCCACATGGATTTATTTACAATTGTGTCACTCACAAGAGCTGTGAGAGCCAATTTAAAGACCTTATAAGATGATGTACAGATGATGGCACACTTCCCACCAGCCAGATCTACAGCACTTTCAATTTGCTGTACAAACAATATTGTGTGTTTCAGTAGAACTAAATTCAGAATAAGACAATGTTGTGCGGGTTGATTTTTTTTTTTAATGTTGATCTGTGATTTGAGATGCTCCAAAGAATGGCATTTTAAAGTTTTGCAAAACTGTGTCTAGCATGTCCTTAACTGTCGATGTTCTCCTCAATACAAATCTTTATTTGCTTACCCATTCAGATCAGCATTCTCACAATCCTCTACTGGATTAACAGAGAATCCTACACAGTCAGTTAAAGGCAAAACCTCAGAAAAGGTTGCCTGTGCTTGTGACAACAAAATAAACTATTGCAGAGAGCTGATGACAAGCAGTCCAAATGAGATCCAACTGGTCTGATGACAAAGTAGTCCTCAATGGCTTTCAGAAGATGTTTTTTTGTAATGCTCTGATGACTCTACAAAGAAATAAACACCACAGTCAGTCAAACTGAAGTATAATACGCCTAACACACTGCTGCCATACAATTCGTTCAGTAATGTAAAAAGTGGCCATACATCTTTATGTTACAAACATTTCCTACCTACATTTATACAGATATAAAACTGTTAGCAAAATGGAAGCTATTTGAGGCTTGTAAAAGAAAGCAGACCATATTATCTGGATTATTTCCATTTTAGACATATTTTTTTACTTAGTCCAGAATGAATGGTTTATATTAAAACATTTAAATATTGAAAGAAGTTTTGGGTTACAAACTGATAGTAGTTCCATAAAAACAAATTATTTTTCCATTTCTACAAAATTTTATTAAAATCGTGAAAACAAATATGTTGTGTAATATTATTCTTCTTTGCCTTCAAAAATAATGCAGGACCCTGATAATCTGCTATGGACAGATTTCTTTCTGTGGCTGTATGGCTGGTACCCCTTTGTGACTTACTTCTGAATATTTTCTCCCTTCTTCTCCTCTCTCTTTTTTGCTAATTTTAACTAAAAATATTTTCCCATTGGAAAAAAGAAAACCCTTTTGCAACTTGGGAAATGATACACTAGTATCTGGTAATTTCTAATCAATTATAGATTCAAAATTTGTCACAGCAAAGCATGTAACTCAATTACTACACAACAAGATACACCTAAACATCAACACCTGCCTTAAAGTGTGACAGGCAGATGAACAATCTCAAGCTTTGTCCCTACCCCTTCCATGTAGACCTGAGATTCTGTACCTAAACCATTGATATTAACTCTAATCTCTCAATTAGTTTGACTGAAAAGGGAATGCATGATCTCTGACTTAAAACCAATGTTTGGCTTGTTTCATTGTTCCATATACTTCCCACCCATGTTTTTAATTAAGATAAACCTGGATGTCTCAGTACAGCTTGAGATCCAGCAACTTGAGATAAATTCATGTATGAAAGGTAATGTGCAGCCTCTCAGACAGCATTCCTCCTCAAACCTCAATTCACAACATTTATTACAGTATGTTCTGTTAATAAAGGCAAAGCATCAGTCATTTGTCTCTTCACTGTTCTTTTAGAAACATTGATTTCATCCATGCCTTGTTCCTTCCGGATCTCCCTTCACCTTTGCTCTTTTATGGATGTGTAAGAGGTTTGTAATATTGCATCAATCACCCTCCCATCATCTGGCTTTTTGGACTACAACATCTTCATCTCCTCTTTTGCCAGCTGTCTCCAAACAGTCATTTCTGCCTTGTGTTCTACCAATAGCTCACGTGAAGAAAAAAAATCACCTTTTCCTCAATATAAAATCACACCAATAACAGAATTGCCTCATTACTGTCTTTGTTTGTTTCATTCTGTTTCTTTACACACCATTTGCAAAACAGCCAGCATCTCCTACTTCTGCTGTATTGCCAGGACTCCAGAAAATCCAAGCCCTATTTTATTCTCAGCTCACAGTTCAGTCTCATTTGAACCCTGCACACATAACATCAGGATTTAGTGTGCCTTCCTTTCCCCATACATATAGTTTTTTCTCCCTTCTCTCCTACTTCAGTGTGAATGCTGGTATTTCTTCCTAATCACCTTTTCTGGATTCTCTTTTCAATTTTTCCTGCAGCTTTCCTCCCATGAAACTCTTCATATGTTAACTCTGTTTGCCTTTCTGTCTATTAAAGCATTCAAGATATGCTTATCATCTTTGAGGTCAGATTTCTGCCCTCTGGTTTTCCTAATGCTCATTGATTCTTCCTGAATATTTCTTGTATGTCAGGTCATACAAGAAGAGACAAGAAGGTCAACTACATTTGCATCTGTTTTAAAGGCCCGTGGGCAAATATCTTAGCACTATTGCTACTGTTTACTAGATTGGAATCTTACAGCATAGATCTCCAAATCGTCACGAACACACTTACAGACCAGTTAGCATTGATTTTACTGGCTGATAAGATACTAAGTTCCTTTTGTGATTTTTTTTTTCTTTCTTTTTAGGAAATGGTTATTATAGCCAGGGTAATACATAACTTCACAGGACTAAATAAAATGTTAATATTCTATATTCATCTGAATGTGGGATCATCAGGGTACTTTTATCATGGAGTGCCCAAAAATATCTGACAATAAAGTTCAACTTTGAGTGAAGTTAAATAAACCAGTAAATCTAGAAGACAGAGGAGTGAAGAAAAGATAGATAGAGGAGTGAAGAAAACTCAGGGAGAGGAAATAAGCAAATGGAGTAAGTTGGTTTTGCAGGACTGATTTTGCTTTAATGTAATGCCCTGAAGACAGCTGTAGGACAACAGTACAGTACAGTTAAATGAACAGATGTGTGCACCAACCTTCATAAAATAAGGTATAGCCTTTTCACATACATGTCTGCTAAAGGAATAAGAATAGAAAATAACATCTTTCGCATCCGGGAAAGGGTAGAATATTCAACCCATATGGAACGGCTGGTCTTTAACTCTTTTTCTCTATTAGTGTAGTAGTAGAAATGGAAAAGTTTAATTTATCAGCAGCAGTAAGATTACCAGTCTTCTGTGGTTTTTACAGACTTAATAAGTGATATGCTATTGTTATTAACTTTAGTTTAGTTATTTTAAATTACATGTTAGGTGGTGTTTCAATTTTACTTGTGATGATCTTTTAAAAGAAAATACAGGAAATTTTATAAAATAAATGCCTATTAAATAAACACACTATTATTCTGTCTGATTTGAGTAACTAATAGATCTCACTAACTTTTTAGGAAAAGTCCAATTTTATGTGTGTCAGCCTCTAACCACACTAAAACTTCACATACAAATGGTATGAATCATAAGACAGAAACGTAAGATGGATGTTACCTTCTGTGTGTTGTGTTAAGATATTATCACTCTCCTTAAGAAGATTTATGGAACCATCTAATGTGAAACACTGTTTAAAGGACAGACAATACTGTGACAAAAAACAGTCTCTCAGTTTCCTCATTTCAGAACTCTTCTTTGGAGGAAGTACTACCCAGCCATTCATACCCATAATAATATATAATAGAACCCTATAAACACTAGGGTACTGTGAATATCTTGTGATGTGCCACCACTAAAGGCACCATGTAGCTACACAACAAGCCAAATATGCTAGCAGCATGAACCTTTTCCTAGTGAAATCAACATTAATAATAGGAATTCTTCCATCAGCAGCATTTTGCAAAACTCTGAAAAGGAATAAAATCTCCAAACACATGATAACTTATAGGCACTTTGTAAGCAGTAAGAACTTTCAAGCTCAAGGAAATATAACAATCTTTGGGAAAGACCTTTTTGACACAGCTGGTGAGGCTGTAGGTGATATTGATCTTTCCTTGTGTTAGCAATTCAAATTCAGCATAACTTGTTCTAGTTACTAGTCTAGGCTAACTACAAAGGTACCTCCAAAGTGCAATTTGTTACATCCTGAAATCATCACTAAAATGGCTACACTCTTCATCTTTCACTCCCTCAGGAGACTAGCTAATTAATGCATACTAAAAGCTTGACTTTTTGAAATAAAGGTCAGGTGATTCTAATTCCAAACATTGCATGAAGTCTGTCAAGGGTCACTCTAGGAATAATGAAAAGTATGAGAAAGTAACATGAATGTTAGAATCAGAACTAATGTTCTTCTTTTGCTTGGTGTCTTGCATTTTGCTTGGTGTCTTGCAAACTAACATAATTCCACTGAAGTTCCTGCAAAAAGCTTGGCTTCCAAAATGGTTGTGGATTTTATAATAAAACTGTCCATAAATGTACCCTTCCTGTGTGTTACACTACTAATGGTTATAACAGAATCCCATACCAAGAGACATTCTCTTCATCCTGCTGGTTTTGACTGACTGTTCACTTACACCACTGTGAATAAGACAATGAATGACACAGAAATTATTATAGACACATCAAGATTAATGAAACAAACAAACAAACCCAAAACATAAGCATCAGGAAAATGACATCAGACTAAACATTTTGCTTATGTTACAGAATTTACTCCATTAGTTTCACCAGCTTTGTTCCTCATTCCCTTTTTTATATTTTGGCTTCTTTTTTTTTTTAGATTTACTAGCCTGTGGTGTGTATTACATACACAGTGTTCTGTGTATGTGTACCTGTACATGTGCTCATGCATTTGTGTATTTCTCTCTAACTCTGGCGATCCTTCAAAGCTTTTGAAGCCATTATCCCACTTAATTAAGTCACAAGGCAGAGGAGAGTTACTCTCAGAGATGTTAAGTGTTTATGAGCTTCATGAAAACAGATAGCCAGAATGAGAAAATAACTCCTATCAGTGTCCCTGTAAAGGTTGTGGCATGAGTCTCAAACTTATTAGACACTTGGGAATCTAACCACAAATCACTTCTCAGTAAGAAAGTGTACTTCAGTGGCTTCACTATTCATTGCTCTAATAAGAATAAAGTCTACCACCTGCTGTTAAATTTCTCTTGAACTGCTGTGGAAATGCCTAAGTGACTACAGATGCACAACCTCATTTAGAATAAACACACTGCAGAATAACCCACTGTCTTCTGAGAAGTCAGCTAGATGGAGGATCAGACTGACCACTCAGAGAGGTCTTCTTGAGCCAGCACCCACACCAGCAGACTGGAAGCTCAGAGCACTGCCTGCATAAATATCTTTTCCCGCACAGACTGGACTCTCATGTAGGCAAGGACCATATCTTCATTCGCCATGTAAAACAAATCTATTTTTTTTATGTATAGAAAGGTTAGATAATAGCAATTTTAATGTCATGGCCTGTTGTTAAATTAATTCAGATCACCAGATGCACACAGTACCACCCCAATAGATTTCAAACTAGTTCTCTGCAACTCAATCACCTTTCAGTTCAAGACATCCTTTAAAAGCATAGAAACAAACTTCAAACCAGGGAGCAGAAAACTAACTTATACTGCCATATTCCAGTGTTGTGAAAGAGATTCAAAACATTCCCACCTTGGTCTATCTGCATTTGTGCTTTATCCATCCTAGCCCTTAGGGAAGTTTCATAGGGAAACTAAGTGGACATGAATATGAACAGCAGGAAGAAGCAGAGATGTTAGAAGACATCTGGCTATTCTCCACCCCAGTCTCTTTGTCATGACACTGTTTCTGCCTGTGGCTTTTCTGTGTAAAGGAATTTAAAAATCATCAAACTTAAAGGAGAGGGAAAAAAAAAAGGCAAAAAAAGAGCCCCACCTTAGTTTAACTAATATTTCCTTTCCTACTTGTTTTATATTACACAACCAAGTGTGCTAGCACTAAAACACCACATCATCCTTGCAGTGAATTAGAACAGCTGTAGCCACAGCATAAGTGCCCTTGAACATGCTGAAATTTTCCAATGTATCACAATTACAGAAACACCTGTGCCAAACAGCTTTCTTCTGATCCTCTATAAAAGTTCACAAAGCCCTCAAATTTTCTCATTTCATATAGGTCTGTACTGCCTTGAAGCCAGCTCCATGCATCTCAATATGGGACACTGCAGCATTGTTTCTTTTCACTGTGCCTCAAAACATAAAATAAAGTGTATGTGCAGGTGCAGAAGTTAACTTGTTTCTTGACAAAAAGGCATAAGACACACCACGACAATACTCATTTTCTTGATAAATCATTTCCACAAGCAAAATTCTTTTCAAGAAATTAGAAGTGCAGATATTGTGACAACAAATGATGCATGCTATACTGTATCCTTGGTCTCTGCAGATCAATTATCCCACAAGTACGTGTGAGCTATTGATTTGATGCATCATTTGGGGGTTGTTGAGGGTAGGTTTAAATCACATCTGTAAATAGTGACAAAAGCTTCAGGACTGAATGCATTCAGCTTTGTTGTTATTTTACAAACACTATACCATGGTTGTATTAGCTTTAAGGACTGCTGGCTGGAGTCTATTAAATTATTTACATTTATACTGCCTAAAATACTGTTTAAAAAGGGCCGGAAGAAAGTGACCCTTAGCAATCACTGTTGAAAGGGTCGCTGATGATCCCCCAGGCAAAGAGACAGAAGAGGGAAAGGGAAGCAAAAGTCTGTTACTAAGCCCAAGTGTTCTTTTCATGCAGAATGGCAGTCTGTAGATAAGCTTGTCTTTTGAAAGATGAGGAGTATGTAATAATTAGACAACCTCCTAAGTCTTGGCTCTCTGTAGCCATTCCTATTGGAAACTTCTCCATGTTCAAAAAAAGCAGCAAAGAATGTTTTAATAATAATTTAATAATAAATACTGCTTATAATAATAAAATATATCTATTAGAATAATAAAATATGCATTAAAAAGGCACCATTTTTGCAGTCTTAGAGAGGGGAAGCCTTCCACCATGCCCATTAACATGGTGCATTGTGGAAAACATGAGGTTTTTTCACAGAGCAGGAGCAGCAAATAAAAAAAATTGCTACACTAATTCAGGGAGCAATACACAATGGCAAGCATAATTTGAACCACTTCTGCATTGCTCATACACTCAAGAAAAACAGCTAGATGTCATTGTGTATAGCTCAGGGGAAACATCTGTTCCAACTGCCTTGGTCAGCAAGTAATAAGGAATATTACTGGAAATATCTGAATGTTTTTATGCAAATAAGTGATATGTCTTTCTGTTGCATATTACGTTTTTGTTCTGATTACTCCACCTAATGAAACATTTAACAGAAATAGAAAGTGACTGGAGACAACTGATTAGAATGTTACAGTCACAAGAAGGATTCTATAGCCTTAACATGTTAGGATTATTTAGCCTGGAAATAAATAAAACCAGCAGTCACAATGCAAGCATACACCATAACATAAAATAGTATAAAGGGTGTAAATTGAATACTACTATTTGCTTGCATTTTCTGCCACTTTTCTTGCCCTTCATCTGTCTGGTCTATTTAGATGTTGTGATATGAGCATTGGGAGATACCTATTACTCTAAATTTGAACCTCGGCTGCCATAATGAGGTTCACAGATGGTCTCTAGGCAATTCCATAACAAACAAAAATAATCTTATTTACCCTTTGTCCTCATAAAACAACAAGGAGACCATTACATTTAAAAGGCAACCCATTTCAAAAGGAAATACTCCTATAACATAGCCCTAAGTGTGGGTTTTCAGGGGTTCATGCATCTCTGGGAAGCAGCTTCTGCTTGCTCAGGAGGGCAAGAGATCTGTGAGCAAGTTGCCCTCCCACAGGTGGCTCACCCAACCCTGCTGCAGCCCAGCCTCCTGCCACCTTCAGACGTCACTCTGACACAAACACAGGAGGGCAAGGAGGACAACACTGCTGCCTTTGGAAGCGACTTTTTCCCTTGGCACTGGAGCACTTTGGACTCTGCAGTCCCTGGCTGCAGGTGCAGAGAGTAGGGCTGGACATCCCCCTGTTCCCCCCTCCATCACCACCACCCTGCCTTGGCACACATCCACACTGGGCAGCTCACAGTGACAAGCAAGCATCACTAAAGCACAGAGCTCCAAGTGTTTCTAACTAATACTCCAAACATTTTGTGCCATACATCATAGTTTTCTCCACACTCCTTTCTGGAGAATTCTATGTTGGAAATGATCAAAGATAAGAATCTAAATGGCAGTGGTCCCAGATTACATGTTTCTGATTCACGTCTACATCAAAAATAGGAGTTATTTTTAGGAGTGATGAAAAGACCTGCTTATTTAAGTGCTAAACTCATTACTACAAGGTAAAAAATGAGGTAAAGAATTTAGGAGGATTCAAAAGGCTTAAACTCTGTGACAAGTCAAAGCCACCACAGTTACATGTGGCAGACAGACCTCTCTGTAAGAGCAAGAGCATTGATGCATAGTTCAGACACAGACAGCTCATCACTGACTGACTACCCCAATGGACAATCTTCTCTGTGGTCACATTATTCCATATTTGTTCGCAATGGGGCCTCTTGATCCCTTTTAGAAACTTCTGATAGAGTTGATCTCTGTCAGAGATATTCTACTGCAGGCACCAGACCAGTCAGAATCATAATTTCTGTGTCCCAGTCAAAGAACTGGATTTTTTTCCCTTCTTTTCACCTTTATCTTCATGTGCATAAAAGACAGAGAGAGGAACAAAAAGACGGGAGAAAAAATGCTACCTTTTATGCTTTTACATATTGAAACAGGACTATTAGAAGCAGAACATCTGAGATAGGAATCTTAATGATGGCAAAGATCAAATATAATCTTACAGCAATAGTGTTTATGGTTCAAGTTTTTGTCTCGGTGAATAGAAAATTTATTCCAGCACCACAAGTTTACTTCCATTTGCTGTCTATTGCAAGCACTGGCACATATATTTAGTGTGGATATTGTGGACACAGTCTGTGAATACATGTTGGCACAAGTTTCCCTGCAGCCATGGAAACACCTGCCTCCAAGTTCATTTATAATCTGCACCTACAGCCATGGGACACTTACAAGTTTATTGAAAAAGATCTTGTCAAACCATATAGGAAAGACTCTGTTCTTTCTCTTGCTTTTCCACATGACATAAGTTTGGCATTAACAAGTCACATTTTTATGTCCAGCTTTATAGATTGTTAATAATACATAAAGATATTTGATATGTAAGATCATGGGTCAAATATTTCTCACTCTACTCTCATGAATAGTCCTACAAACTTTATTTATACAACTAATCTGAGGAAAACGGTCGCATTTTACCTATCCTGTAAATTATTCTGCAGTGTTTTGAAGTGGCTCTCACCACTACTTAAGGGTATTCTCATTAACTTTGAAGCACAATGCATGTTACTCTCTTGAGCTCTTCAGATGAAATCCTATAAGATGAAGCAGAGTTGTTCATACATAAAAAGAAATCTGATAATGCAGTCAAGATTCCCTGGTTCTTCTCAAATATGAATCAGCACAGGAAAATATCACATCCCCTCCACTATTTCTGGGTTTAATATATTCCATGTCACTTACATAGAAAGGATTATGAAAATCCATTCAACCACTGTTTCCTTGACAATTTTTTTTCCTTTGGCTTATTAATGACTATGGAGAACAGGTCTGTAAATGAGTCACTGCTTTTTAACTCTAGTGTAGTCAGCTGGTATACTCCATCTTGGCCCTGTACTAGACCTAGGTGGTTTGTTTTTAGATAATGATTGTGTAAGTAATCAGGAACTGAAGTCTCTTAGGATGTTTATAAATATCACAGAGAGTCATTATTAAAAGTATCGGATAGATTATATGGGATGGTCTGGAAAGCACAGAGAACTTCAGACTACTGTACAGAGGACTTCAAACTACTGTAGTAGTTTTTCTCCATTAGTTTGTATAGGAAAGAAAAGTACTCCATGAAATACAGAGCAACATAAACAACTCATTTCAATTCAAATCTGGATCCAAGCTGGAAGCTCTTAGTATGCAGCACTCAACCCATTTCAACACAGAACCAGCAGCAGAAAGTTTCCACAGCATTTGTAGTTTTATTAGGAATCAGCAGATGGTGCTTCCACAAGGCCCTTTACAAGTTCTGCGTAATGAAATATATAGGTGGCTAGGTCATGCTAAAATGTTAATTATAACTGTCATGCCTGGCTGTGCATGGCATCTGTAAAGTCAGTTTATTGACCAAGTTTCTTGCATTTACTTAATTGCTGACCCACCTGTAAAATGGGTGGCTTATGCCAGACGCTTCATTGTTACACCTCTACAGATGACAGAATAGGTACTCCAAGCCTGTCATTATAAATCCCTGAATGATAAGAAGAAATTGGATAGCTACCTTGCAAGAATTCCTTGAAATCTAAAAATCCTGACTTAAGTTAGACTGAGAAGCAAAACCCTGAACAACCTTGGAACGAGTATCTCACTGGGAGAGGGAAAAGAGCTGTGGGCATCAGCAGCTTGGGATAGAAAACAATAAGTGTTTTTAAAACAACCTAGCACTGACATGCCAAGGAGTAAAAGCATCAACAGCAGAGGTGCAGCTGCTTCTACAGCCACAGTCTATCTTGACTTCAGGGTTGAAAAGAAAAGCTACTCCATACCACCACCTACTTCGTTTGGACCCCCACCTACACAGATACTCATACTTCTCCAATTCCCTTCTGCCTCACTGTTGGCAAGCAACTGAGGAAAACAGTCACAAGGCAAAAGTTGTTTGTGCAGTCTTTCAGCATGTGCTGCCAGAGCTGGATGGTGCTGGGATGTGACAGCACGTTCCTCTGCTCCCCAGTGGCAGGCTCCCTTTCCACCACCAGCACACAGGCACATCCTTCCTCATCTGGGTTATCATGCTGTCAGTGATCGCATTTTCCCTGCATGCTACCTGGGGCACATTCTATATTAGACAGCAGTGCTTCAATATAGCCCAGGACCAGATGTGTAATTCTTGATTACTCTCTGATTATGACATGAAGGTATATTATCATTACCCTAAATTTTCAGTAACCTAGAACAAAACAAACTAAACTACTTTCTTAGAATGACACAAGAAAGACCAGTAGGGATTTTCCAACTGTTATGTTCTATTTTAACCCCAAATCCATCTGTCTTCTTTGTAAATTGACATTATGTATACAATGTTAGTCCGTTTATATCCAACACGTTATTGCTTAGCAGTGGATTCCTGGAGGTTTTCTTGCAAAATACTTAACTGCCTGAGGCCCGGGAGAAATAAAACTCTTTTCTTTGTTTCCCAACTATTTCTAATGGGATGAATAAACCCTTTAACTCTGGTAGTAGCTAATATGTCCAGCGAGAGGTAAAAATTATTTCCTGAAAAGCAACTGATCTGTGTACATCAAATTCCAGCTTTCCTTACCTGGGGAAAGGAAGGCACTCCATGAACAATACAAGGTGTTATCATAGTGTGAAAATGTGATTCAGTAAAATTCATGGAGAAGGGAATCAAAAAAAGTACCTACTGACAATCTGAATTGTCAGGGAAATGCCCTGCCACACATCTCCCTAAAAAAAACCTCTAGAATTTCCATTTTTCCTTGTTTTTGGGATCTCTGCAGGTGATTTTTATTTACTTATTTACAAGGAGCTCAGTTGAATGAACATTTGCTATCTTCTGCTGTCTCCACAAAAGAAAAATGGACACCAAATCTCAGAAACCAACAGCAAAGCAGGTGAGGCTTCACAAGGAATGCAGACCAACCACCAGTTGTGTGACATGAGCTAGCTGGGCTGAGGTAGGGCATGGGAGAGAGCAGCACACAGGATAGACCTAGAGTTCCCATGGACTTGATGGGAACACTTCTCAAGGGACACAGCAGAACTGGACTGCTACATGTTAAGCACGTTCTTTCTGGAAAGCCTTTCAGGATGCCAGAGCTCAAAGGCTATCAGAGTGGTCTCAGAGGACAGCATCCCTGGTGGCACGCCACTCAGGGAACTCTGGAGGCATTTCCACAAGTGACTGAAATCCCAACCAGTTCCACTAGAGGGTTATGCTGAAAGGACAAGCCTGAGCAGCGGCAGAAACAGGCAGTGTACTTTGCCTCACTGCAGTGCACTTTGCCTCACTGCAGTGCTAATTGTCCTTCTCCAAATAGAGGGGTACAGGCTCCTGTACACCGCTATTTACACCACTATTTTTTCTTGCAGGACCAATTTAAAAAGCATAAAAGCATAAAAAGGATAAAACCCCTAAATGTTATCCTTTTCTCTGCCTGTGTCTCTGAGCCTTCAAATCTGCCCCTACAAATCTTTCTTAGCCTGAATTTGCTGTCTACAGAACATGAAAACTTGACTGATTCTAAGATATTTAAATAAAAGAAAGTGCTGAATGATGTCTCTTCTCCTCTGACAAATAAAAGAGCCATATAAGAGAAAAATGCATTTACATCATACGAAATGAACTACTGTAGAAAAGTAGAACTTAAATACAAGGCCATGTATAATAACCATGTAAGTGAGAAACTGATGGGTCCTCATCTAGTAACATGCATCACCTCTATATGTGCATCTTGTCTGAGCAGGAATGCTCCGAAAAGAGAGATCAGATTTGAAGATAATCTTGTTTCTGCGTCTGAAAGAACATTGCAGTAATTGAATCATGAATGTTCTATCACTTTGAATAAAATATTAAAACTACAGAAAAGTAGTTGCAAATAAATCCCTACTATCTAGCTTCTCTCCCTGCATTCAGGCATAGTTTATCTTTTATCATTCATCTATGTGTCAAATTGTTATTTTTTTTAAATTTGGGGTTGAAATTAGTCCAGAATTGAATCTCATTTTTCTGTGAAAATAATATTATTTTAATTCTGAGAAGCTCCAAGTACATTTTGGAAAATTTCTGCTTTTGGTTTTTTTCTTTTTTTTTTTTAATGAGTTCAGTAGAATCATCACTCTCATACTGTACTCTTACAATATCCTAGAATAAGACAAGAGTTACCTGCTAATGCCCTTCTGAAGGATAAAACAAAGTTTTTAGGAGGCTTAAAGATCTTAAAAATTATGTATATCTTTAAACAAGACAGAATAAAAATAGTATATTTATTTCATTTTTAAGTGGTTCCAGACACAGCAAGTTACAGTGTTGGTATGCTTTTTTCCTCAAAAGAGTCAGTTACTTCACTTGTACTATTGAATTTTGGGATACTGTGGTTTGAGCCAAATAGCATACAGAATTTGATGCTTAAATTACTCCCTCACTGTCTAGATTTGTTATGTCTTCATCTTTGAGATACTTCAGAATGAATTCTTTTAAGGATTTGTGTTTTACTAGTAGCAGGCTACTAAAGTATGCTTCAAAACTTTGTGGGTAAAGCACTAATTGGGGTATAGACTTTCTTTCCAGCTAATGGATGTGAAATCAGTTTTGACTTAGGCCTTCTCAGGAATGCTTTTCTTTGTTCTCTTTCCCTTTCATTTTATCAATAGGTAAACTACACATGCATCAAAGACATCTAAGAAGAACCAAGTTATTGGAATTCATTCTTAGTCCTCAAGAGGTCTCTCTTATTTTGTGAATTCTTTGTAGCTATAAGTCAGTTTGGAGTAGTGAACACTGTTTTAAATACTATACTTGATTTTCAATTGTTACTCAAAACCTCCCTGATATGTGTTTGCTGCTAAGAACTCTTTTAGATTTTTTTTCTCTGCTAAAGTACCATGAATACCAAATGAAATCGAATAGCATGAGTTTGATTTGATTCTTTATTTTCAGTCCTCTCTAGATGTTCTAATTATTCCATTATTTACCCCATGCCATCCCTTCCCCTCTCCCTCCCCTTCTCCTCCATCAAAAGCTCATGAGTTTCTGTAAATGAGCATGAAGAAAAGTGCTTTTCTCTGACAATCACGTTTCCACAAAGTAGGCTGCTTTTGCTATTGTACTTTCACACCTTTTAGGGACAGCATGGCCCCACACCTTGCAGGTCTAAATTTCCTGGTTGGAAAATCTAGTCTTTCTGTCAAAGACATAGATGTTCTTACAATGCTAGATACTGGAATCCTGAAATCATATTAGAGTCTACACTTTAATTTTTAAAAATTACTTGGAAATGTCATACCTCTGCAGAAAGACTTAAAAACGTGATTGCTATCTCAGAAACCAGAAAGTAGGAAAGAAAGATAACTGAATTTAAAACTTTTAAGCTGATTTGTTTGAATCCACCCTTGTGACATGTGTACATTCAGAACAATTGACCCTGGCAATACTGCAGCTCACTGGGGTGAGCAACCATGAGAAACAAAGACTCATGAGAACCTCTGGTCAGAGGCGTGGGGCCTAAGGCATCCTCAATTTAACCATTATTGTCATCATTACAGAGAAGCAGGGACCTGCCAAGCGTCCCAGATTTCCTGGTTATGACCCTACATAGCAAATATCACTATCTTAGTACTCAGGTTAGAAGGTGTTTGACTGCTCTGACAGAACGTTTCTGTGACTTTTTCCATTTGCAGATATGGCCTACATATACAAAGCTGGAAGGGATACTCTGCTGCCTTCTCACCATCACCCACACAGAATTTCATCTTCCTTTTGGATACCATGAAGGATGGTCATAAAGTTCCATGAGTTCTGCAGCACATGGTCAGTGAGTGAAGGACTTGAAACAGACTGAGTTTTGTCATGGAAACAGGGACTTTCAAGACTGTACAATTACAATGGAATTAAGACGCTAGGAACAAGGAATACTTGGACTCTGGGCCACACTACTGTCACCTTCTACTGCCTGTTTTGAAAGAAAGGACAAACTTCATGACCAAACCTCATAATTCTTTCATGTTCAAAAAAATAAAAGTGAATCAATGAAAAATGTAATAGACATAAATAAAGACACCTAATATAGACCAAATCCTCAATGTCTGCATTTATGAGGTATTAATGAAACAGTTTTGCCTTTAATAATCAACTTTTCTTTATTATTTCACATTTTAAGACGTGGGGCCAATCCAAGGATTTTTGCATGCTAAATGACATAAGATAACAGCAGCAAGAAAGAACAGGTAGTGCATTCAGATTTAGTTAAGATTTCAGGCTTATTCCTGCTGTTCCATAGGCATGTTGTTTTGTACCTGAGCAAAGATATTTAATGTCACTTGTTGAATCCAAGTGTACACAGGTTATTTGTACGAAGCTACCACATATGTTACCATGTGCTTCTGGAGCAGCAGCTGGAATTACATAGAATAGGTATATCATCTGGGAAAATGGCTAAAGCCTTTTTCCTGCCTGTACCTCTCAAAGTTTCTCATCTGAGATGTAGATGATCTCCTCCTCCTCCCACAATGGTGTTGCACAATAACAAGACCTGTTAAGGATGAGCACTTTCTCAGAGTCTGAGGCCCTGCAGATATCCCTCCCACTGATGACCAGTGGAAGCCAGAGTTGATTAGGTTGATCATGAGAACAGGAGGTGTCAGGGTAGAGGCAAGATAGCAGAAGCTCAAACCCATGCATTCTGGACTGCCCTGCAAACTGTAATTAAACCTGCTACGTAGTGTACAGAAGATGCACCTCTTCTCCCAGACATCCAGGGAGAAAGGTAAGGACTGGCAGTCTGTAGTTATATCTTTTTATGCATAACTTGTGTCCACTCAAGTCACCTCATGGTCAAGCATACAAGAAAGTATATGCAAACTAACCACATTAGTACAGAACAGGAGCCACAGTGGCCTTCTCAGGGGAGTTTTAGGAGGGCATAAGCCAATTTTAGTGCTACTCAAGGGAGACAATTCCCACAGCCAACAAACTCTAACAAACTTTGATCCACGCAGAGCCTCCACTGCAAAGAAATTTAGGCAGTAAGTCGCAAAACAAAGCATAAATTACTCTGGGGTCTTCATCCTTCCCATACTGCTAACTAATATTTGCATTTATTCCATAAAGTCTGACTTCAAAATAAGACTTTAGATGGTCTACAGATGCTACTATATAGCATTGCCATAGGACAAGTCTACAGAGGCACATGCGGAGCCATGTGCTTAATGTAGCACAATAGTTTCAATTTGTATTAAAAAATAATTTTGGAAATTCACTGCTGGTTTTGTGATAGCAAAAATATGCTTTTTCATGGACTGAAAATTTTGATAACCTGTAAAGGGATGTGATACAAATGTGATGATTCTTCAGATCCTGAAATATGCTCCTTTTCTGCTCATAAAAATAAAGCAGCTCACCACAACTGGGATAAAAACTTTTTTTGTTTCCATCCTAGCCACAACCTTAACTTCTCTAAAATTCCTTGTTACGGTTAGTCCCATTTAGATCATCATTTTTGCTGATAGCGAGTTCATTTCTCTTCTGACCAGCATGTTTAAGGGTATACTAGAAGGTGACATTTGGAGCATTTGGACGTTACCAACAAGTACCGTGTAGGACAATTTTGATAACATCCCAGCAAGCTGGCACTGACTAAACAGCAGTCTAAAATCCATTTGGTTCCATTAATATCTGAAAGTAAACCATTAAAATTGATCCTCTTCCTAGATAGGCAACAAAGTAAATACAAACCTCACAACAAGAAGTTAATGATCTGTCCCTAACAAGGCTGTAACTTTGACACACTCAAGTACTTAGTCTAGAAACAAGATCCAGTATATCACCAAATATATGCATTGAGCTGAAAATCATCTATTTATTACCCTTTTTGCCTTGCTACATTCAGCTTGTCACAGTTGACTCTCATGCTTAATAGTGATTTTTTTTCCATTAAGCTCCAATCCAGGACCTACAGTCAAACACAACTTTTTTTGGATTAGAGAGTTATGTGACTCCACACCTCCAAATAATAAGATATGCCCTTCACATTAACTCTAATAGAATCAAAATAACAAGAAAAACCAAAAAGTAATGGCAAAATTTGACAATTTTCACAGTAGTTGTTCGCAAACTATGTCTATCCTCACTTTATCTTTGGTTTAGTTTCCAGTCCTGGTTCAGCTGCAACTGATTACCAGCTGACATGTCTCTTGAAGTCTGCCATACAAAATGTTCCAGACCTTAAGAGCACAATACCCACACATAACCCCGCCATTCCTAAAGCACTATGCTCCTCATCTATAATTGCAACTTAAAATTTTGAAGTTTTGTCACCAAGAATGACATAGCTTCACTTGGCAGAGTTGTGAAAGCAGAAAAGGCAATTTGCCTCTCAGGGAGCTGGACAAGAGCCATTCTGCATTTAACGCACAACTTAAGACAGCCAGAGGTTGAACTGGCCTACCAGGGGCTGCTCTGCCTGACAGCTTTGCTATCTCCATGCTCCCTCCTACCATGCCACTTCTTAAGCCTTTGTGTGGAAATGGGTTGTCTAGAGCTAGTGGTGTTGTCCTTCTGGCATTTCTTTGCTATAGCAGCATCCTAAGAATGGCAAAGAACAGGTTTCCCACAGTAATTATATTTTCTTTCCTTTTAAAATTTTTTTCTAAGTTTGCAAAAATTAGTTTAGAATCTACATCAGAATTCCTGTTGCTGTTGAAAACACTGCAATCCCAACAAGGTGAGAGACCTTTCCTGACCTAGAAATTCCACGGTCTATTGCACATTTCTTGTTTAATATTGTCTGAAAATATACAGAGGAGCATCTCATCAACAAATCAGTAAAGCAATAGATCAGTAGACTCCTTTATAATTTTTTAATTTCACTTCTTCAGATAATCAATGTTTGTAAGAGTTTCCTTACAGTTTTTTCCAATACGATTTTCTACTGGAATTTTGCACTTTTGTCCAAGTTTTCAATAACCCAGAAAGATTTTGCAACTTGTTTAATGACCTGTTTTCATTCCATTAGCACATTAAACCTCGTCTTGCCACACCACATCCCATTTGCAATGGGTACTGAATAATAAGACTTGCTGCAGTTCTTCAGTGGTGGTCTGTGGTACTGGCAGCACAAGACAAGAGAATGTCTTTGGAGTGTCTAAGACAGCTTGTCCTGTCTGGATTTCCAGTAAGAGGCAGGTATCCTTCGAACTGTAGAGGGATACACAATTATGTTATTACTTCATGAACCGCCAAAAGAAGGCAAGGAAGGGGTCAGTTTGGCTCACATATATGTCAATTTTATCTGACCTAAAACATGAATGACACCTGTCTGCATGACCTTTCTGCAGTATGAACTAGAATGAACCAGTTTCATGTTATTTTCCTACTACCTCTTTATCCAGTCCATTGCCCACCACCCAAAAACAGACATAACTTCTTAGCTCAACTTAAAAAAAACTACAACTGTTCAACATACCTGCATTCATCCAATAAGCCCAACACTCCCCAATAGCATGCACTGCAAATTCTGTGTTTAATAGTCTCACTGATGTGCAGGAATTACTTTGGTGTAATAGCACACATAGCCAATACCTTATATTAGAATTCAATTTGCATATTTTAGAGCTTAGTTTTATCGGGAATTAATTTGCTTGTTTTTCACAAAGGACCTTGGTTAAATCAAGAAATTAAATTTGGTATTACAATTTTTTATGCTTTTTCCTAAGAAACAGCGTATTATATTTCTACAGAAAATGTTGTTGAAGGACTGTACTTCTTCTTCTCCTATACTTTAGAAAAAAGTGGAGGGAAAGCTTTTCAAACAGAACAATGCAATGGTACTCAGAAAAGTCCTTAAATCTAATATCTGAGATGCAAATGAGGGAAGCCTACATAAAATTGCAGTTTCCCAGAAACAGGCCCTCCTTTTTGTGATAATCAGTGCAATTAGGTGGGAACAAAGCAATGTAACAAGTCTTCTCTCCTACCAGAAGGGGACGTTCTACCTTTATTTGAGTACTTGCTCTGTGGGAGAGGCCAGTTGTGTGAGAAACTGCATGGGATGATGCATACATACATCCAGGACCGCAGGAGGGTGTCCGAGTCTTTTCTGCTCCCTTGAAATTAGATTGCCAGGATAGGCCTTCCCATTTTCACTTGATCAAAATCCAGATCCCTTTCAAATATTCAGCTTTGGCCTGGAGTCCCATCCACAATCTCAAAAAATTTTACTGCAGACATGTTCCTTATCAAAGAGGGGATTCCAAGCTGGTCCATTCCTGATACAAGCAACCACCCTCCTGTTAGGCAACAGAGTGAGGGGAAAGGGGTAAAAGGTAATTTTATATTAGTACAGTGAATACTGACTTATCACAAAGTAAATATTCCACGTACATATATGAAGGTATGTCTATACATATGTCTATACATTCACATACATGAACGAATATATGTCTACATCTGTGTGTGTATGTTAATAGCACATGTTGACGAGGTAGCTTGCAGATTATTTTTCCTCCTTCTCTGTATTTTGCTGCTATTTTGTTCAGACACCAGCCATTTAATACTTTGTATTATGGAGTTTGCTGTAGCTATAGCTATACTAGAAGTAGGACACAGAAATATGTAAATTGAGAGCAAATCTGAACTCTCTGAAAGTCTGAGATGTAAGTATATTAGGGTTTTTTTAAAAGGCTCTATTATTCCAAGATCAGGACCAGCTGCAAAGATTGGATTCACATCCAAAAGCCTATATTAAAATGCATACATTTCTTGGTAGAAAGAAGTTGTGAAACCTGTCAGACTGAAAACAACACTCTTTTCTTGTGCTGCCTGACAGTTCAGTTACAGATTGACCCTATTGTTTTTTGTTAATTTAAATATGATTGTTGGCAAAGCAGAAAGGGTGGGGGAGTCATAGAGAGTGGCACACACAGTGAGAAAGAAGGAAGCAGTTCTGATTACATAATATATCCCTGACATGTTCTTACTCACAAACCCAGTATCTAGCATTCAAAAAAAAAGAAAAAAAATTTAAAAAGGAGAAAACAATGAAAGAAACAGCAGCTGTTTCTAAGTGATGTCAGAGAACAGGTGTGATACAAATCTCCATACCAGCGCAATCATATTGATCTCCCGATGATGCATGCATGAAGCACATGTGCAAACCTTATCGACCCATTCTGTGTTTCATTTCCAGGAACACGGCCTGAAAACGCCCCTCTATAACTGAAAACACTATCAGGATAAACACCGTATTGGCCAATTACTAAAAAACATACACAAACGGGACCCGAGAAGGTGAGCCTGACCCCACAGCCCTCCCGGGAGCCGTGCAGTGCCGGGCCGTGCCGGACCGTGCTGGGCCTAGCCGAGCTGACCGAGCCGAGCTCGGGAGCAGCCGCCTGCGCGCCCCGCGCTGCCGCCGGCATCCCCCCGAGCCCCCCCGGGGTCACCTCCCGGACCGGCCCCGACCACAACGCTGCCCCGGCGGGGGCCGTGCTGCCTCCCGAGCTGTGCAGCGCCTGTGGCCGGAGCCCCGCGGAGACAGCGGCCCCCGGAGCTGGCCCCCGGAGCACCTTGCGGCCGGGCAGGGGTGCTGGCCGGGATCCATCCCCGGCGCGGGCAGGGGCGCTCGGGGGCTGGGAAGGCTCGGGGGCCGGGGCGCTCGGGGGTCGGGGT
>VWZS01000622.1:28786-57367 GCA_013397075.1 Rhabdornis inornatus
TTCCCGTCTCGTCCTCCCGGGCTCTACCAGTGAAAAGCCTATCACGCGGGAACGGCCCTAGGTATTAAACTTTTAGCTGGTCCTGTCTTTTGGGTTTTTCGCTTTTTTCAGGTTTGGGGCTGGTCGATCGGGGTTTCGGGTTTCTTTGGGCCGAGCGGTCTGTCCGTCCGTCCGCCCGCCCGCCGGAGGTGCGGGGAGTGGGATGGATCCTCCGCAGCCACCTCGCGCGGGGACCGCGCCCGCGGAGCCGACTCCGGGCGGACGGGCGCCGCTCCGCGCCCCGGCAGCGCCCCCAGCCCGCCGGAGGGGCCGGGGCGCCCCTGGNGACACACACACACATTAGGAGACCGCCCACCGCAGACAGCTAGGACCCCCGTATAGATTTAAAGAGAGACTGCATTCAGAGCCTGACGTTCATTCAATAGAGCGATCATAAGCAGGCTGGCTAGTGCTCGCTCCCTACTCCCCCTCACGCTGTCTCTGCGTCTCTCTCACTCCCTGCTATACTGAGGATGTTAAATCAGAGAATCCACCCGGGCATGCTTTTAATCCTGATGTTTCTGTGCCACTTCATGGAAGATCACACAGTGCAGGGTAAGACCAGACTGTTTATTCGCAGATATGTTTCTTTATTATTACTATAGTTTTCTGTCTTTCGGTTTAGTTTGCTTGCGGTGTTAAACGCCTCTCTCCAAGGTCCAACAGAACACAAGTTAACCGTGGCTTTGTAGTGAGGTGCAGAGGTGTCATTTAGATCCCTATTTCTTCGGATCTTCGCACTGCTCTGCAAAGGCACAGGGGACAGATAGGATGTTTCTTGGTTTTTATTGTTATTATGCAGCATGAATGAAGAAGAGCATCGTGAGGGAACTTTCCCAGTCTCGGCTCCCGAATGAATGCTGAAAGTTTGTTGGTAATTTAGTTCAGATTTTTATCTCTCCTGACTGACTGAAGGAGAGGTGGTGATGGAGAACCCCACAATTACAGCTGACATTTTTAGAAACCAATAAGTGGTCATTTTACTGGCTTCAATACTTTAATATTGGGATTTCCACCTCCTTCCTAGTCTTTTTTTTTCTCTTTCTTTTTTTTTTTTTTTCCTTTTTAAGAGTGTGTGTGTCTGAGTAAATATTAGCGTTGTAAATTCTCCTGCACTGAAGAGTATGCTTAAATAAGTTGGTGGCTGTTCCTTTTCCTTCCTCGTGCGAACAACAAAACAAACCCGAACCTGATATTGACAACTCTTAAGAGCCCTCTTTCGACACAAGAGAACATCGATTTTTAGTCTGGGGGCTTTTTCCCTTTTCTTGACTATGTTCCAGTCACAACCTGGACGTCTTGCCATTGCTTCTTTTATAATTAATTATTTTCTTTTTCCATTCCTCAGTACCGATATAGAGTATAAATTAACCTAACGTAGGCAGCGGTAAGACGCAAAACTTTTTTTTTTAAGGGCGTTGTTTGTTCAATGATTTTTAGCGGGGGAGGGGGGGGGAATCTTCCCTCGCGACCAGCGACATCTCCGCTGGCCGATCCTGACCCCTCGCTGCGGTACATTCCCATCGGAGTAAGGAGGCAGGATCGAGCCCTGGCTGGATTAGCAGCAGAATCAAATGGAATTGAGTTGCTGGAGAAGTCACATTGGTTATTCACGAGAGACTCATCCCAACCAAAATGCTCCAGCTAAAAAAGGGGGAGTTGCTTGGACTAATGTTCTTGGCGTGACTCCACAAATAACAGGGATACTAGAGAGGGGGGAAAAGACAAAAAATAACCCCAAGAAAACCCACTCTATCCGGTGCAAGGACAATGTACTTTCCTCTTGAATATTTGCAGGAGAGATGGCACCTATAACTTTTCCAGCCTGATCGATTTTTAAAACTCTATAGGGACCTCCTACGCAAAGTGTCCTTGTATTTTATGTACTTTGCTCACTTTTTTTTGGAACTCTGCTGAATTATTTTAGTGAAGGAGACATTTGTTAATAGAAACAGCAAAATGTGGAGATTTCGAAAGAGTTCGCTACCAGCAAATGTTCCCAATTCGTGCAGATTGCAAAATGGGCTGGGAGTGAAACTGTGCGGCACTAAAACAATGCTGCTGTGCAGCCGCGGTGAGGAGGAGAGGGCAGGGGGAGGAGGAAGGAATTTGCAAGCGCGATTTTCTTTTTATTCCCTTTTAAATGCACATCCTTTTCAAGCCTCTGTCACGTGTCGGCAGTGCTCCTTCTGCTCTACATATGGAATAAATACCTCCAAAAACTGTAGTTCTGTTTTGGTTGGGTTTCCTCTTTCTTTTATTTTGTTTTATTTTGTTTTCCTTTGGATTTTGTTTTGTTGTTTTCTTGGTTTAGGTTTTTTAGTTCTTTTGTGGTTTTCTGGGGGATTTTTTTGGTTGGTTGGGTTTTGGTGGGGGGGAGGGTTTGTTTGTTTTTTAAACTGCATTTCCAAATGGGCCGTAGTAGCTGCGGGTTATGAAACGGGACAAATAAAAGGAAACAGTCTAGTAAAAGTCACGGCAAGGCGCACGTGCTGTGTCTGGGTCACTGGTGGCCGCCACTGATCCGTCTGGGTGTCCCCCCACCCCCCGCTCCACAGCTGGGAACTGCTGGCTCCGCCAGGCGCGGAACGGGCGCTGCCAGGTCCTCTACAAAACCGACCTCAGCAAGGAGGAGTGCTGCAAGAGCGGCCGCCTGACCACGTCGTGGACAGCGGAGGACGTCAACGACAACACGCTTTTTAAGTGGATGATTTTTAATGGGGGAGCCCCAAACTGCATCCCGTGCAAAGGTGAGGGGGTGCTGGTGAGCTGCTCCCTGCTGAGGGGCGGCTCCGTCAGGGGCTGGTCTCGGGGAGGAGGAGCGGGGAGGGAGTTGGAAGGGGGCAGCTCTATCCTCTCGCTTCCTTCCTCGTCGGGGTTTTGAGGGGCGTCTCGTACCAGCCCCGAGATCGCGGAGGGGGCACCCATTTCTGCTCGCCGCCTCGCACATCAAGAGGAGGAGGGGATATACCCTCTCTTCCCCCTGCTCTCACTGGCGGAGGGAATTTACCTCGAGGTGTGTCCTAGAACGGGAGGGAACGGTGGTTTTACTCTGTGCTCTGGGTTCACAGTACCTTTTTTTCTTCAAGCAGTTTTGACACCAGGCCTGTTCTTCACGCTTGGTACTAAAGTGGTGCCTCTTTCCTTCCATCAGAAACATGCGAGAATGTGGACTGTGGACCCGGGAAGAAATGTAAAATGAACAAGAAGAATAAACCTCGGTGTGTTTGTGCTCCGGATTGCTCTAATATCACTTGGAAGGGGCCCGTGTGTGGCTTAGATGGGAAAACCTACAGGAACGAGTGCGCCCTTCTCAAAGCCAGATGTAAAGAACAGCCCGAACTTGAAGTCCAATATCAGGGCAAATGCAAAAGTAGGTTTGCAAATCTAATCCAATCTCCCTCAAATGCCAAAGGGTGTCTGCCTAAGAGTAGGAAGGAGATGTTTGATGCACCTCCTGACAGGAACCAGGTTGGGAGAGAGTAACTAGACCATGCTCAAGAGGCAAGGATGTAGCTGAACTGAGAGCTCCCCATATTCTGGCAGCACTCGCGTTCACACAGCTATCCTGACATGTGAAGGCATTCTCCAGCACCCCTTAAATGAGGAGAGCTGCTGAAGGCTTTTATCTGATCATTTGCTCTTGTTGTCACCTATTCACTCCTCACTGGCATCCCGATATCTTCTACTAATCCCCGTGTTTCTGTCTGTATTTCAGAGACCTGCAGGGATGTCTTGTGCCCAGGCAGCTCCACATGTGTGGTTGACCAAACCAACAACGCCTACTGTGTGACATGTAACCGAATTTGTCCGGAGCCTACCTCCCCTGAACAGTATCTCTGCGGGAATGACGGCATAACCTACGCCAGCGCCTGCCACCTCAGGAAAGCGACCTGCCTCCTGGGAAGATCCATTGGATTAGCCTACGAAGGAAAATGCGTCAGTAAGTATCTTTGGAGGAGATTCAGCGTGGGGGGAGTTTCCTCAATCACCTGTTTCAGAGTATCCAGCGTGCGTAACTGGATGGATGTAGTTGGTGTTGGGGGGAAGAGAGACTTCAACAGGCTTGGGTTAGTACTCCCCTCCCAGAAGAGGAGAGCCACGGTCAACTTAGTCCTGGAAAAGATTGCAGTAGGGATGAGAGAGAAGAGGGCCTGATCCTGCTATGGCTGTGAGTGCTGACATTAGTATCTAATGGAGAAGTAGCCTCCCTGAAGGAGATGATGAGATGGTTACAATGTAATACAGTCACCATATTCAGTTGGTCTGTATTCCTGGAAACAATTGTCTTCAAGTGGTTCTTGGCAAAGACTACGTTAACTTAATTGAAAACATCTGATCACTTTTTCCTCTTCAGAAATAATTGTGGGATTGGAGACAGTGGGTAGGTGAAGAGAGGCAAATAATTTCTGTGCAACCTGACATTCTGTGTTGAGAGTGATTCCAGAAAGGACTGATAGTGCAGTGTATTATGATGAAGCACCTGCAGGGCAGCCTCTGCTCCCCAAAACTGCTGGGGGAATTTGGGGGAGTCTCAGGTTGCTTTTAGTTGGCATAGGTTGAGGTGAATTCCCTTTCAAATCTTGTAGACAACTGCTCTCTGTGGGTTAGTTTAAAAATAATAGATTCAGAAATGCTGGACCTATTGACAAACCCTGCATTTACCACTAATTCTGGGAGCCAAATTTCCACTGACATGAAATGGAGCAGGAAAGTCATGTACAATAGGCAAATGTAATTCTGTATTCCCAGGGCCAAGCTTTGCTGGCACAGCTGTCTTTCCTCCCCCACATATAGACAGGCACTGTTGTCCAAGGAAATACTTACTTGAGCAAAATTAGCAAGTACCATCACATCTACTGCATCTGAGCTTTCTTTCTTCACAGTTCACAGGGGAGAGTGAGGTTTTGGGGGCTGCTTGTCTTTTTTTTTTTTTTTTTTTTTTTTTTTTTTGCTTTTTGCTTTGTCCTTTCACTTACCTCTAGTATTCTGTGTGCATTTTTAGAAGCCAAATCCTGTGAAGACATTCAATGCAGTGCTGGGAAGAAATGCTTGTGGGATTTTAAGGTTGGCAGAGGTCGGTGTGCCCTCTGTGATGAGCTATGCCCTGAAAGCAAGTCAGAAGAAGCAGTGTGTGCCAGCGATAACACAACTTACCCAAGCGAGTGTGCCATGAAAGAGGCAGCTTGCTCCATGGGTGTGCTTCTAGAAGTTAAGCACTCTGGATCTTGCAACTGTAAGTGAGATTTTTAACTCTGCAGACACTTAAGGCTTCTGAAGGCGATACCTAGGTAATGAAGACTTACACCTTTAAACGTAAGAAAGCTTGATTTATTGATTCAAGGTACAGTAGAATATAAGTATCTATCTTTCACGCACACACTTTGGTTGCTGATAAAATGCAATAGATCTCCAACAACGAGCTGGCCTTCAAGTTGGAGTTTTTGGGGATGTTCCAAGGACAAGCCATTCTATCAGAAAGGGGTTGCCCGAGGAGTGTAATTCTAGTGACTTTTTTTGTACTTTGTCTGCTCTCGTGTGCTTTGCTGATTGCTTTATTAACACCTGGATAAACTCTTAACTCGGTCCAAAAGAACAAGCTTAAAGGTAGCACAAGGCACCTGCTTTAGCACAGTTGCCTCTACTAACTCTGAATGAAGGACACAAAGCAATTAAACTAAAACACCAGAGCACTTCTTATTTGATTTCAGGAATCTGCCAATAAAACCTGAGCCATTGATTCTTCAGAACTTTCTGCAGTTATGACTTCATAGATTATGTGTAAAAAACCTTATTGCATAACAGAAGATGCCAAAGAGCATCTCACTACAAGTCGCATAAAATGCAACGCTGTATTATGGCTGTTCAGAGGGCTTTCAAAACATGCACTGAGCTGCTTCTGCGCTGTTGTTGTCCTTATTTAAACAACAGCTCCCCTGTATTCCCCCATCTAGCAATTAATGAAGACCCAGAGGATGAAGAGGAAGATGAAGACCAGGACTACAGCTTTCCTATATCTTCCATTCTAGAGTGGTAAAACCTTCCTCACTATTGGAACAGCCATTGGGCACAAAATCAATGTCCGTACTGTAAATAAGTGTATGCTTATTTATTTTGGGGAGAAAAAAAAAGTATACATATAGTTGAGTCTCGTAGACATTTATTTATACTGTGTCATGTTTTATAATTTATACATAAAATGTCTGGTTGACCGTACACCTTGTTTTTTGAAGAAATTTATTCGTTACGGAAAGAGCAGTGTTATTTATTGTGAGGTCTCTTGCTTGTAAAGTAAAGCTTTTCTTTTTTCTTGTAAACTATGAAAGTCCATTCCTTAGAGCCTACCCACATGATCTCATGTCTTCATTTCACTGGTGTAAACTCTTTTCCACTTTAAAAAACTTGCATGTCAGTTTCTGTTATGTTTATTTATTGGATTTTCTTTTTACCAGTTCTGTACATAAAAGATCCCTGTGTTTTTGTTTACAAGGAATCTTGACTGACCAAAAGGTGTTGTAACTGACTTAAGTATACTTCCAAGGTGCAGTGAGGCAATCTTTAAGGAAACTTCTTATACTTCATTTTCTCTACTTCTGATCACATTGTGTACTGAAATGATCTCAGTGTACTGAGAGTTTATACTGTACTATACAAATTTTGAACCCAAAGAAATTGGATTGTGAAGTTTAATAACAGCTACAGGCCTAACTGTAGTAATAATAAAGGTTTTATTTTATTTTTATTGTTTTAGTTTTTGTAACATGCATAAGTGTTTTATCAGGTGTTTCCTTTAAGATGGTCTTGCAGTACCGCTTTCAAAGTTTTCTTTCCGAATCAGTGTGTTGCTAAAATTATATCAAAGCTTTATCAGTTCAAGTTTCTTGCTTTTCATAATACTTTTTTTCTGATGCAATTTTATATTTTCAAACATGGCGAGTTAAATATAAATTCATTTAAATATATAGTTTTGTACTTTTCTACCATGTAAATGTGCAATGTATATAAAAGTTATAATGTGTATTTGTAAATAAATGATGAGTGAAAAAAAAATAAAAAGTGGAATTTTCCCTAGAGGCAGTCCTCAATCTTTCATTCTGAATGGTTTTGGTCCTCTGGATTCCTTTGCACCATGCAACACCAGTTAAGGCCAAAGCTCTCAGCTCACACTGATATAAGAAACCTATTCTCAGATATGGACAATGTCTCCAGTTCATTACTGTTTAAGTACAGTGAGACAGGAGAAGAGATTGGTCATTTTCTTTCCACTCTCAATAATAAGCCTGTAATTTCATAGAAACATGAAATGTTTTGGGTTCGAAGAGACCTTAAGATCATCTAGTTTCAACTCCCTTTCTCCTGGAAGATGGGCAGGCACATCTTCCACTAGACCCATCTAGTGGATGGGTCTAGTGGAAGATGTCCCTGGGTTCTCTTTAGGCCCTTTTAGACATTGGAAGGAGTCTATGAGGTCCCCAGAAAACTTTCTCTCCTCCAGGCTGAACTGCCCCTACTTTTTCAGCCTGTTTTCATAGGAGATATGCTCCAGTCATCTTGCAGACCTCATGACCCTCCTCTGGACTTACGCCAGCAGTTCTTTGTCCCTTTTATGCTGAGGACCCCAGAGCTGGATGCAGTGCTCCAGGTGGGGTCTCAGCAGAGCAGAGCAGCACAATCCCCTCCCTCAATCTGCTGGCCATGTTCCTTCGGATGCAGCCCAGGATTCTCTTGGCTTTCTGGGATGGGAGCACTCACTGCTGGCTCAGGTGAGTTTTTCATCAGCCACCCCCCCCAAGTCCTTGCCCACTGGGCTGCTCTCAATCACTTCTCTGCCCAGCCTGTGGGTGTGTCTGGGATGGCCCCAATGCAATTGTAGGGCCTGGCACTTGGCTTTGCTGAACTCCCTGAGGTTTGCATGGTCCCACCTTTCAAGCCTGTCCAGATCCCTTTGGATGGCATCCCTTCCCTCTGCTGCCCCACAATTTTTTAGACATCTTTTCCTTTCATATTTTTAGGAGAATTTGAATATACATTTGGATTTTTGCTATGCTTCAGATCCTTTTAGATGATCAAGAGAAAAAAGAAAAACAGGATCTACTCTCTCTAATTCAAGATGCATAATAAATAGCAAAGAAAAGAAAAAAAAAATCCAACAAATAATCAAAGAGCACACTATCACTTGGGAATTATTTTTCTCCCAAAAGGACTTTTCATTCAGAAGTTCTTTTTGGTCAACCTATGTTGTCCAACCTATATAAGGCTGGACACTATTTGAGACTGGCTACTAATGCAGTGAATTGAGGAAAGGTAACCTGCACAAGCACAGCAGGAACCAAAATCCCATTCAGTGGTACCTAGTCATGCTGTTATCACAAATAAGGTCCTACTTACAAAAACTTCTCTATCATATTACATAAAACATAAAAATGTACATATGCATCTTATTCAGTGATATTCTAAGTACTTTTCAGAACTGAGGCCTGCGTGAAGTTAAGCTACCCTTTTAATTTAAATGCAAATATTTGAAGATTTTCCTGCTATAGTCTTCTGTATATTTTCTACTATATATAAAATTCTAATTTGTTATTGATTGTTTAGCATTACCCAAAGAAGATATAATTTATTCCTTTCTGAATATAAAAAATTACAAGCATGCATTTATAATATTGTATTCACAGTAATAGCAAAAATATCTGCCCTTCTATTACCTCATGTTACCTCCTGTTACCTCTTTTAGACAAATAGTCTCTTTGGAAGGAAGTATATGGTGACTAGAGCAAAGGCAGTAGGATTTTGGTCTCCTGAGGGAATAGAACTCAGAATAAAAAAGAACAGGGGCCAGGAGAACAAAGATATGGAAAAATAATCTATTGGAAAGCCTCTCAAGGAACTAATAAATACATTTCAATGACAGAGAAACAACCTGTTTAATAGATATAGCGACTATGGGAGAAGATTTTTCTTATATTCAATTAGGTGCCAGCTACTTCATTTCCAACAAAACAACAACATTAAAATACTGGTTTTAATTGTAAATATATTTACATGTCTTATAGAGAGACTGTAGCAGAGCAGGATTTCTGGGTTCTAGCTTTATGTCCTGCTGCTGGTTCACAAAATAACTTTGAGAGAGCCACCAGTGGACAAATTCGAAAGAGAAACAAAAATTCCAAGAAGAAATATTTACACAAGAACATGTATGCTAAATGGCCACAAAAATCTGCATCAAGTTTTTGCTGAAAAAATTATTTAAAAGTTCTGAAACTGCATCTCTCATCACTACTGCTATTTCTATACAGCTGAAAATCTTGAAACCTACCTTGCACCAAAGCCTGATTGTGATGTACAGGTGTGGCATATCCTGAGAGGCTTGTGAAGTAAGCATCTTCTGAGCATGCCTACCATAGACCAACCTCGTCATGAATCACAACAGCCCTCAAGACTTTCTCCCAGAAATACATCCAGAGTTTGTGGAAGTACAACAGCCAACACTTTACATAATATCATACTTGTAGATAAGGTACTTGTTCTCAAATTGGGAGATGCAAGCTCACTGCCAGTCTCTTTCTGAGGAGATCTTTCCCATATCTTCCAAGAGTGCATCCAGCACTAACTCAAGGTGAAGCTCGGGCTGGAGAGCTGTCTGTCATGCCAGCTGAAGCCATACTTCTGTATTGGACAGGAAACAAGATTCATCGAGAGAGGATAATTTGCAACCCTAATAGGTGCTCCTTTTGAAGAGGAAGTCCTGGGTTATCGCCCCAGGGGCTGCCTACACATTTTGCATTTGCAATTAAGTAACACACATAAATAGTGCTTGAAGCAGGAGCCAGAATCCAGGTTGCTTCCCTTCCTCCTTCCCCCAGCAGGTAAGTGCTTCCATCCTTGAGCTATGAAATAATATTTTACTCTCTGCTTAAAGATAACAAATCTCAAATCAAGATTACAAATCTCAAATCTTTTTCTACATTGAGTCATAGTTACAACAGGAGTGAGAGGTTTTACTTTTTTCTTCCTCTCTTCAAGGCTTGTACATGGAGAACTTTTTGGGAAGTGGAAATGTGATTTTTATTCCTTCAGTCTAAAGAACGGGGGTTGTGTGCGTACATGCATGTGTGTGTATTTGTTTTGTTTTGCTTCTTCTCTTAATGCACAGGCTACCCTGGCTGTTGTTTAAATGAAGAAAGGAAGATGTCTGGATGTTAGAGTACAGAAAGGTATAAGAAGCTCTGAAGCCATGTGGATAAGCTCCGAAAACCAGAAGAGAATTAAACTTTCAGAAACATCTTTCTCTTCTGTGCTTTGTTTTGTCTGCATACACATTCCTCTTGCTGTAAATCACATTTCTGAAACTCCTGGATCACCATGAAGTATGCTTTTTTACTGAATCCCAGGTCTGTGAACTCCATTCACAAATGCAGACAAAGTAACTTGGAGCAGAGTGCATGTGTTCGAAAACAGAACCCCACATTCTGGCACTAAAGTAAAATCACCTTAATTCTAAGAGACTCAGCTTGAGGCATTTGAACAATACAAACATTGCCTCTAAAGCCCTGGTTCCCAAATGTATTTGTCTGTGCAACACAGGGAAAAGAGTATACTCAATTTTGGTCACACTTGAATGCATTTCTGATAGCTGCATTCTTATGACAGCCTTAAGAATAGTATCATAGACCTTTTTTGCACCTTTACCTCTTTGCTTGCCTTCTCCCTGCAATACACGTCAAATAAGGCGACATTCCAAGTCTTACTACAAATTTTAAACAGCTGCTGTTTCTTTCATTTCCTTTTTCCTTCTCTTCCTTCTCTTTATTTCTTTCCTTTTTTTTTTTTCCATGAAAATATTTCCTTTCCCTCCAAATGCAAATCAGGTGAAATTAAATTTCTGTATGCCATGCTATTCTCTAGGCAGTAACATTTTACTACGTGATGAATCACCAGCATAGAAACATCTGTATCTTATCCCTTTGAAGAACTAGGATTCCATGCTTTCTGGTGAAGCATGGCATTTTTTCCAAGACATTCACCATTTAGACCAAGGTATTCACAAGGTATCAGATGTGAAATTCTTAACTCTCTGAAGATAAACAATTACATTTTTTGTTTGATGTTCATGTAATTCCAAGGCCTGTCTGACCCTCTATGGCAGCATGAGTTTTGCAGGTAGCATATGCAGAAAAATTTGCACAAGTTAACCGTTTAATATGTTTTTACTTTCTCTTTGTCCTGATAGGCATAAATGCATAATAGAAATTAGTGGCTGGATTTTTGTCATAATCATTTGGCATCATCTATATAATTCACATTCATTTGTTTCTTCTGTCAGTCTGGCCAATGAAATTATCACAGTGTGGAGAAAAACAAGAGGTGCAAGCCATAGTGTTTGCATCAGAGACTGATTTGGTATTAAACCCACAGGTCTGTCTCATTTTCTGTCGTTCACAACTATATTATTTTAATCTCCTAATCTTTAAATGGACTTGGTCAGCTTCACCATGGCATTGAAGAATGCTAATGTGTCAGAAAACTGAGAAGGAAGTATGGACTTTGATAACAGCTAATCAGATGTCCTAGATGCTACAGGATAATGAGTCTACCAAGGTGCTGAAGTAGATTTGAATGCATAAAAGCTCCTGAATTTCCATCAGTGCCACTCAGTAATAGCATCTGAACCTCCTACTGTATCAGGGAGTTCTACAGATACTCAGAACTTCTCAAAATGAAACCACAGCATGCATATTCCAGACCCCAATTTTAGCCACCTGTTTTGAAAGATTTTTGGACTATTAAAAATAGAAAATCGAATATTTCAAAACTTAGAACTATTTAAAAATTATTAATTAATCAATAAATTGAATAGCACTTTAGAGATCCTCAGCAAAAGCAGTATTTTTTTAAAAAAATTGCTACCCAGTGTATCATGGTTATATGCAAAGAGTTTTACATAAGAAGTTTACATACTGTTTTAATAAATTTTCCAAGATCCTTTAGCAATTTGAAATATTCTTACTCAGATATCAGTGTTCCTATAATCTTTTGCTGATCTTCATGTAATATACTTGTCATTTTAATTTCAAAGTACCTTCATATTTTAAGAGGCACCTGGAACTATGAGGCTTATGTTGGTGGATGGCCACCAAAGGTACTAAAATGTTCTTCCATCTCATTTCTGAATTAGAAGCATTGCTAAAAAAGGTCATCAGGCAAACCGCACAGGTAAGAGAGATAGGTAATTATGCAAGTCATTGGATAATGGAGACAGAGGTTGCAGTGATGACAAGTGAGTTCTGCAGTGTCTCAAGGACTGGGGCACTGGCCCTGCTAGGGGAGTCTGAGTGATGCAACTGCTTCTGCCTGGAGAAAAGAAGCACCTCAGATCAGCCTTTTCCACCTACAATCAGGTCATTGTGTGGAAAGTGCAGGTTTTCTGTAGCAGCACGTGTAGCAGGACAAGGTGTGCATAACCTGAAACATGAGAAATTCACACAGGGTTTAAGGAAAAAGACTTTTCCCCATTAGCACAATCCAGAAGATGATCTTCTGACAATCCTTCCAAGTTGGATTATCCTATGATACTATGAAAAGGCGTGCCTACCCACCCCCAAGTCATACAGACTCCAAAATCAGAAAGGAATGTCCAGTTAAAAGTAAATAATTCCTTCAAGAAACCTTGAAGAACCATCCATATCACCACAGATCTAGGATTCAACTGCGAGTAGGAATATAGAATGGTCCTCCTCTAATATGTCTTTCCATTTTATGATCTTTAAGTGACCCTAACATTTCCGATAAATGCTATTTTCCCACAGTTTAGTGAGTTTACTGTTCAAGGAAAGTGGCACCTATACTTAGAATATTTACTCTGTGCATAGAATGTAGTAGAAAAAATGCAAGAAAATGCATGAAATTTCTATATTTTTAAGTGAAAACAAGTCAATAAAATGAAAGAAACAGTTAAAGTGCAGATTAAAACAATGCTATTGTTCAGATTTGCAACTTTTTTTTTTTAGTAGTAGCAATAATTCTCAAAGAGACAATAACTAGTACCAGCTAGATCGATCAAGACAGCAAGAAAAGCCAGAAAAAAAAAAACAAGCCCAAGACAAGACACTTGGAAATATAATAGATAATGCCCGTTGGAGCAAGCAAATAAAGCTCTTCAGGGATGTTTTCCATAATCTTTTCCCACTGACAGCGTTTTAGTCAGATCAGTTCAAATCCTTGTTTCAAAAGGTGACTCCAGCCAAACCGCAAAAAACCTAAAATGCGTGACATTAAAAATACACAAATAATGAGTATTTCCACATTTGGACATCAACCTTAAGGAAACTAATTTTCTTAGAAAGAGAAAAGGGATTGAGCCCATCCCTCTAAATATACAGAGCTAGAGCTCCATATTTACACAGCGCACAAAATTGCGTACTTCTCAACCCAGCATACCTGGAAGCTGTGACAATTCATTTGTTAATCTCCCTGGCATTCTTCACTTGCAGGCTTTGATGGAACTTCAGCCTTAATTGAATGGCACCTGCCACTGTCAGCAACATGGCAAGCAGCACCACATGAGCTGATGGGGCAAAAACACAGCCATGGCCCACAATAGAAGCCCAAAACAAAATCCTCATTTCCTATCTGGAAAAAAAGCCAGAACCTGAAGTGTGTAGCCACAGCCTGTGTGCAGCAAGGGTAGTCTAACATACACATGTAGTGTGCTTCACAGATACACTGCACTGCAAGTTAGCAGAGAGTTCTTCACCTCACATGGCAAAAAATACATGGTGAGGCTTTAACATTTGAGAGTTAACCTTATTGCTCCTACTCACCACCACCCAGTTCTCCTTAGTAATGAACTAGTCAGGATCTAGACAACATTTATTTCTGAAAAAAACCCAGTGAGTGATATTCCCCTTATTAGATTTGTTTTTCTTTCTTTGGTGTTTTTTGGTTTTGTTTTTGTTTTTGGTGGGGGTGTTTTTATTCTTTTTTGAATGAGACATAGCAAATATAAAATTGAGAGAAATGGAGAAGTAACAGAAAAGTGTCACAGCAAGGTAAATGAAAAAAAAAAAAAGACAATGGCAGAGTAAAGCTACAAGGAAAAAGACCACAAGAACAAAAAGAAAGAAAATTGTGCTAAAGTTGCATGTGAAGAACTACACACCAAAAGGCCAGTTGTATCAGACCTTCAGATGCATAAGGCTATGAATGCTGAGGTGCCATCTACTGGTATATCTGGTGTTAACCATGTTGCTTGGAGTCCACCATGTGATTCCACATGGAATGGGAGATCCATGTTTTTCTCTTCCACTGGCTTTTTGGTGACTGTGGGTAATGGACCTTGTGTCATAATCTTTCCAATGTAAAAGGCAGATTTTGAGATTTCAGCTAACCTGTGTGCTTTCACAACTGGTGCAAATCTCTTTGAAATGGAGTGGTAGAATGTTCTACAAGACAAGTAGAAACTTTTGCATGTCCACATCCAGACTTAGCACTTCTGGACAGTACGCTAAAAAATGAAATGTGAGACTCAAAAGAAATGGAGAACAGAAAACAGATAAGGAAAAAGAAAAGAGAAGAAGGTAAAGACCAGTAGGAGTTAAAAAGGAGGAGAATCAATAGAATACAGTGTAAATGATTAATTGTTAAGGACAATACAATTCACGCTGCAGTTTTACCAGATGCGTATGTGTTGCTCCAGCTGTGGGAGCAGTAGACTCTCCAGATCTGGTTTCTGACACACAATAACTGTGAACTCTATTATGTGCAAATAATAAATCTAAGCAGCACCTCCAATATATGAATGAGCAAGAAAAAGGAGGTCGTATTTTCAGAAGTGTTAGCACATATTTGTCAACACCAAACTTAGCTAAATAGCACAAAGGAAGACTACAAGACAATGGTAACACATACACAAAGCAGGATGTGAGCTTGCAAGTAGATACATGGTTTTGAAACCCCACGTTTAATAGGTAAGGCCCCTAGGGATGGCAGACAGGCAGGGTCTTGGGCAGACTGGATGGGCTTGTTTTGCTGATGTATTTACTGGCTGGTATGTTAATTTTTTCAATGTGTTATAGAGCAGTTCCCAAGTTAGGGTCATGACCCCACTTGGGGCCCACAAGCCTGGAAGTGAAAATGAAAGTGGGGTTGTGACCCTGGAAGTAGGGTTGCTAAGAGAAAACTTTGGGAAGCACTGATGTTGTGCTACTAGGTGAGACCCCTACGTGGACAGTATGTTTAATCACTGCTGAGGAACAAAGTTTTACCAATGCCTATATTTCTCGAGGTAAGTCTCATTTGTGACTGATTTATTGTCAGATTCAAGTAAATGTCTCACGTACATGAAGAGAGATTTGAGAATTAAATTCATAATTTTGGGTATTATCTTGAAAACATAAGGCCCATAATGCAGTGAAGGCACATCCACCATTTTCTTTAAAATATCCATTAGTAGCTACAACCTACAGATTAGAGCACTTCCCTCACAATCCTTGGCCAGAAGAAATCATTCCCACTTCTGCCATTTTTCAGAAGTATGATCACACCACCAGGTCATCATTGTGGCATGGAGCAAAGTCTTTGTGTTTTGTTGAACTCTGCTTTGTTACCAGGGAACATGGGGGCTGTCCTTCACCACTTACGTAATCTTTGGGCAAGGAACAAGTGTGTTGGCTAGGAAAAGAGTTACTATGTTGAGAAAAATACTCAATAGAAAGGGATAACCACTCTGAAGTCTGACATTCCTTAGAAGAAGTGGCACAGATACCTTCAGCAATAAGCGATCCTAAGACTGAATCCAGCCCAAACTGGTGAATGTTTGAAGGTTTACTAGCTAGGACACATTAATTTAGTGCCACTTCAGGCACTGTAGAATATCCTTGTTGGTCTTCAGCTGCAGTACCCAAATCATACAGTTTTTTCATAGCTCCGGTGTAATTCCTGACATCCCACAAGGGAGCTTCGATAAGCCAATGAGTTCTAAACGAAAAGATCCCTATGTGTGGACAAGTGAATTGATCCCTTAGGCTCTTAAGTCACATAAGCACTTTTGAAGAGTCATGGAAAGTAGTAACATAAAGAGTTACATCTTATTTCTCATGCTCTGTGCACATTTATTTCAATCTAAAATTATACTGTGCCATGACTGCAGCTTTTACTGTGGAGATGGACAATATTTCTGACTTTCACCTACAGAAATATTTTGTAGTCAGTAACAGAACAATTGTGATATGTGGCATGACATTTCAGTAAGTGAAGAGGCATCAACAGCTGATTTTTGGCAACAACATGTCTGTTTCTCATTTATTAGTAACTTGTATTGATTTATACCAGGATTAATGATTGATACAAATATTTAATCCATATTTTTTATGTTACAATCAGGGAAAAAGGCATGGCTATGAATAATCCATAGAATGGTTTTTGAAGCACAAATTCCTCAGAGAGTATCAGATATCCACCTGGTGTCTCTGAGTGCTGGATTTCACATTTAAATCTCTGAATTAACAGATGTGTACAGTCACACACAGGCAGAAAGCCCCTTCTTGATACTACATCTGAAGAGGCTCATGGACAATGTTTATTTTAAGAAAATGGTGGGGTATCTTGTGCTTGTGAAATTTATTCCAAATCTACACGTCTTGGAATGTTACTAACCAGTATCTGCATAGAGTTCAACTCCCAAGTTTTAGTTCACAAACCACATTTTAAAAACGCAAGCATCCCTATTGAAATCAGCTACAATTTTGAGAAGTCTCCAAATCTGAAAAACATGCTCTTGTAATGTATGCAGCCCTATTAAAAATTACATTTTTAAATTTTTGCCTGAATATTTTGGCAACTGAGATCCAAACATATGAAATTAACTGAGGCAAATAAAATTTATAGAAGCCATTATAATAAAAACTAAAAATGTTAGGTTTCAAAAGAAGGAACTTCATTTAAAGCTTACCATATTTTTAAAAACTGCACATTTCAGATCCTTCCATTTCCTCTGTTAGAAGTGGGGATTGTATAACCATTTTCAAGCCTTTTCTCTGCAACTATGAATACTAGAAATACAGGCTTCTATGAACCAATCATGTTATGCAAAAACTTGAGGATTTTAAGAAACAAAACAGAAACAAAACAGAAACAAACATTGAAAAACATGATAAAGTCGTTAAAAGTCAGCAAGGCTGTTGTCAAGCAGAGAGGACTTTATTTATTCAGAACTGTTCTGTCCTATGAAACTGAAGTCTTATCTGCATTTAAGAACACCTCTTTTAATTCGTCCCACACAAGGCAAATCATTTTCTTCATCTAGAAATGGTAATTCTATCTTAATCTATGTAAATATGTTTTAAAGGTATGTCCTCTCTTTGGCAGTCATATCATCAGCAAGAATGTCAGCATACCTACATCTTTGGAAGGGTAGTGTGAAGGACAGTTATCATGACCAAAAAAAAAAATTATTACTAGAAAACACAATTGTGTCAGTAAAGTGTATCAAGTATAGACCAGACAGGAATACGCCATTTTCTGAAGCACCACAGAAACCAAATTGTTATTTAGAATTTGATTATTCGCAGGGGCAAGTAGCCACTGCTGCTTAGAAAGTTTTAATAGCTGTTTTTCACAGCAGTAGCAAATCATACAGGAACATACCAAATAATCTTTTTTATAGTCTTGTAAAATATTCAACAGCATGCATCAAGCCCAGAACCTATGTTCTCACTCTTTGTTCTGATGATGCTAATAACAAAAAAAACCTCAAACAACATAGTATTTTGACATATGTGATCCCCAGAAGAAGAGCTGAATATGTCTGTCACTGTGAAATTTTCAACTTTTCTAATGAAAAGCAAAATATTTGAAGTCAGTTTTTCAACAACTTATGGAAAATTGCTTGCACAAACTATCTGGATATTGTAAACAAATGAATGTCATTATTTGCACATACAATCACTTGCAGCACTGTCTTGTCTCAGGCAGATTGTGCACTGAATCCTCAAAGGTTTCGTGGGTTTCATAAATACCGCAAATCACAGATGAGATCTTTGTTTAAAGCCTCCAATGGGGGAACAAGTGGCTCAACAAAGTAGAGGGCGTGTAACAACTGTTGCTCATGAGGAAGGTCTGACAGATCCACCATTACATTTATTTTTTCCTCTCTCCAGGTTGCAAAGCAGCACTGCAGCCACTAAATAAATCTAGGCTGAGGAAGGAGGTGTTTTTGCCCTTCCACCACTTATGAAAGCATGTGTCCTTAAGACACTAGTTCAGTACAGAGAGCTGGGCTGGGGCTTTAAGAGCCAGAAAGGGACCCTGGATGGTATCCTAAGGCAGGCAGGGATACACCAAAATCTGGCAATACTGTACTGATTACCTCATCAGGGTCACAGCATGGGTGTGCAAGCGTAGTGTGAATTTGTTATCAAGGCTCCTGGCATACTTCTGGCTCAGGCCAACCACCTTTCTTCTACAACTCAAAATTATATCTCCAGGACCTGCGCAGGCCAAGGATTGTCCCCAGTAAGAATACAGTTAATACAGTCAGGAGGAAAAGCCATATAGACACAGGCTTTGGCTTCAAAGAAGAGTCCATTTTATTCATTCACACAAGCACAATTTTCAGGCCAGGTTTATACACTGTCTGTGTGAAACGCCTTATTTATACGGTTCTAGAAACTACTTGTATAACTTGCAACTGGTGGAA
This sequence comes from Rhabdornis inornatus, assembly GCA_013397075.1. NCBI lineage: Eukaryota > Metazoa > Chordata > Aves > Passeriformes > Rhabdornithidae > Rhabdornis > Rhabdornis inornatus. The sequence goes on from VWZS01000622.1 coordinate 47,520, forward strand.
TGACATAAGACAAAGCCACAAATGAGCATGATATTCATCTCAATTTTCCAGCAAAGGCAAGCGTGTATCAACCTGACTATGTTCCTTACTCCTTTAAATGTACAACGGAGATTTTTCTTGGAGAATCAGGAAAGAGACAGCAGTTAAGTGAATATACTCAATTAATATCTTAATATGCAAACAGTATACAATAAAAACACCAATAAACAGAAAATGTGTTTGTTATTAAAATACTCAGGAAAAAAATTGATTGATTTCAGTCACTTCAGTGAACTTCACAATCTGTGTTTCTGAATAGGAGAAATGCCAGATTTGGAATAAGTAGTTGCCTTATGGAATCTTGGCGTTTTCTCCTGCTCAGAAATGCAAACTCTGAAGTTCAACTGAGCTATGCAAATCATCTTGTCTTATGCTCCTCTTATTAGGCAATTCTGTCTTGATATTCTGAGTAATGAACTACATAATACAGTCCCAGTGGTATGTGGAATCAACATGTTACTTCAAGAGCAAAGACACTTCAGTAAAAAATTGCTCAGAATAATTTCTTTCATCCTCAAATTAAAGAACTGCTGTCTGCACAAACATAGCTAGGCAGACTGAAGCAAGGAATGAGAAAGAATGAAGTGCTATTGGACACACCTCATGGGTTCTTGATACTACTAGGAATATTCCAGGTGCACAGCTCAGTCTGAGATGCTATCTGCACTATGGGATGTGGGAGTATATAATTCACATTTCCTTTCTCGTATGTCACTGGTCTGTCTGCATGAGAACAGGTTATCTAACCTTCTGAATAAATATAAATCATGAAGCTCTGTTAGAAAAGATCACAGAAACTTTTGCAAGGTTAAAGCAAATATCAAAAGAGAAAAAGAAGGGGAGGAAAAAAAAGGAAGAATGCATGACAAAGCATATTAAAATAGCCAGATGGACTACTTATCCTAGGAAGCAAATAAGAGGAGCTAAATCACAGACACCTACGCACCTTTTTTTTCAATTTAAGAAAGGTGGTTTTCCAGCATGGAATTGATTGAAACTCACCTACCTGGAGCATCCTTGTGGAAAAAAAAAGCACTCTAGTTTTTTGGAAGCAATTAAGCAGAGTCCAGGCTATTGCCTTGCTACTAGAGAGGAGTATGATAATTGCATTGTCTTCATTAGGATTTTGCAGGCTTAGTTAGCAGGAGCTACTTGAGTCAATGAGGTAAATGAACCCAAACAAAATAGAAATTAGTGAAGTTACAGCTTCTGAGCCTTCACTTCAATGCCAGCTGGAGAAATCTGCACCTGATTTGAGCATCCAGGTCAGCCCAGGAGCTCCATGCAGTATTAGTCCTCCACTTGTGAGAGCTGTAGCCCCTTCGTGTGTGCAAAGCCCGGTGTTCTTCTGAAAATCCATTCTCTTGCAATAAGACAAGCCCTCTAGTTTTCCTATTGGAAGAACATTCTCTCTTGGGTAAAACTGTTTGAGAGTCTCAGACAGCCACCACCACCTTGATGACTTCAACTTAAGATTTCTGCTGCAAAGGAAGTGGGCAATCAGTCTTGGCAAAGGTGAAATCCCAACTTTTGAAATATAAAGGTAACCAGTTAGAAAGGCACAAGAAAACTACAAAATAGTGACTTGCAAGATAATTGCATTTCGGAGGCTAATTTTAGGAGTTTGCTAAGGTTCATTCATTAATCCAGCAGAGCTAATTGCAACTAAACATATCTGTCAAGAAATTACCTTGTTATTACCTTAAAATTCAGGTTTTGATCTAACTTACTTGGTCCATGCATGGAGGAAGAGAAGCCTGTTCTGTTTTCCTGCAGACATGAGGATTTGTGGGCCAGTTGCCTATTTTTTACATCATTTCTATTTCCATCAAGGTATCTAGACTGCTTTTATATGTTTAAAAGATACCGTCAAGAAGTGCTTTACTATGGAAATCACATACATCCCTAGAAATTGTGACCTTTGAATTTAAAAAAAAGCACACATATTTTTAAAAATACATAAAAATTAAGACAAAATAGATGAAAGTTATGAAAGTTTACTATAACCATCTTGCTGGTTAACAGGGACCCTTTTCTGGTTGTAGTTTGCACTCAAAATCCATAATACTGTAGGATTTTAGCTGCTGTAAAATTTTCAAGAGATCTTCAAGTACTTCTTGGACAGGTTACATGGTAATTGTATTCTCATTCTGGAAACCTATCATCAGGAACTGGTGAAAGGAACATCACCTAGGGTGCTACAAAGAAATACGATTTTCCTCCTAATATTTACATTGGATGATACGGAAATAAAAAGGACCTTTTGTGATTCCTTTCTACTGACTCCTCTCCACCTACTTTTACTATAGAAAGGAGGATGACCTATGCCAGAAAAAAGCATGACTTTTTGACTTGTCAAAAAGGGAATGAGTAATACAAACCCAAGAAATTGGATTAGGCTAGAATCAACTTCCAATATAAACACTCCCTAGAAAGTCTGAGTTTGGAGTTTATTTTTGCACCAAAGTATTTAAACTTTCGCTGATAGTTACAGTTTCAGCCATCCCAATGTTGTATTTTTCCATTAACAAGGAAATTTTAGTTTCTGACTTACAGCTCTCAGGTGATTGACATAGCAAAGAGAAGTGAATGACACTCTGGGAAATCTCTACCTCGTAATTCTTGGTCTTTAAAACCTGGGAGAAAAAGTTTCAGGTTTCATGAGGCTTCACTATAGATAATGACCTATTATGACAACCTGTGATCAGATATAGCATTACATGCATTTAAAAATAAACAACATATGTCCACACAAAGGAAATGAAACAGAGACAATCTGCTTGGGCATCAGCAAAAATCATGCCATGACACTATAAGGGAAATTCTTAATTATGCTAGAAGAAGGTGGAGATTACAGGAAAGATGACAAGGCAGGTAAAAAAAAAAATCACAAGTGATCCCAAGAAATAGAGTATCCCGCCCCAGTGCTTCTTAACCATCTTGTTTAATATATTTGTCAATTTTACATTGAAACAAAATCCAAGTATACAGATGTCGACAGCAAACGTTAGGATACATGCTAGTAGTACAGACAAAGACATAGATACAACCCAGAAATAATTATATGACCATGATTAATTGTCTGTGGAAACAGCCAAAAGAACAAGACTCCGGGTGAGGAACAACTAAAAGTGACACAAGACAACAGTGTGATATGATCAAACTTCAAGTCAAACACAATCCCAGGATAGGACACAAAAAGCAATGAAGTTCTTGAACAGACTTCCCTAAGGAGCAATGTGGCAAAATTAGTCCAGATCATCTTAAGATGGAACTTTATCAAAAAAGGTTAGGCGATATAGTTGCCTAAATTAGGAGGAGATTGGGTGTGCCAAAAGATTCTTTAAAATTTTATATATTCTTGGTTATAAAGATCAAAACATTTTGCCACTATTTCTAGAAATGTGATTTACAATGACAATAACCTGCATTTTACAACTTTTTATTAAAATTTATTTCTTGGTCCAGTTTCTCAGGTTGAGAAACTCTCATTGCAAAACTTTTAAAGCATTCCAGGAAAGAATTTGAACACAGAAATCCAAGTAGTGGTAAAAGCTTTTTAACCTGCTGAGACAACAGCCAAAACAGAATAAATATGTGAAAGAAACCATGGACTTTGCCTTTGTAGGGAGACTTTAAAGGCTGAAAGGCTGAAAGGTGTGGTGATGAAGGTCATAAAGATAATTAATCAATGCAAAATTCAAAATTATTTGTATAAGCATTCCTGAAATACTCCCCCCAATCCCCATTTCGTAGAAAATCAGCAACAATTTAACAAAGTTTAGTACCAATATAGAAAGTTTGAGGGGTTTACCAGATATATCATTTTCCTGCTGGCAAATCGAACATTGCTCATTATAAAACTACAGAATGTAAATGTGGTGTATGGACTTCATAAGTTAGAATTTTTTCAAGAAATATCCCCCAAAATTGAAATTCAAAAATGTGTAAAAACATGTTCCAGCATTGTTGTCTACGTTCCTAAGGACAGAAAACTAAGAAAAGGTAAAGTTCCTTCTCTATTTTCACTGTATTTCGGGAACCTAGCTGTTTTCCAAAGTGCAAATTGCAACTTTGTCAATAAAGGGGATATTTCAAGAGACTGCAAAAGGTTGCATTTGCTTTTTTCCAAGATATAAAATAAAGCAAGTTTTATTTAAATCTTCTGAAAAATATATCTTTTTTTTTTTTTGCAGTTGCTTCCTTGTTTTTTGAAGGGGTTTTTTAGGTCATTGGAATTAGAGGCCTCAATTCAGCAAAGTATATTAGCACATTCCAAGTTTCTTTAGGGCCATGAATATATCAACTGAATGCATGAAGGACTCTATATAATATCAATGTCAAAAGTAGACCTGGATTTTAAACATATAGGAGGCAATATCATAAATTATTTTCCATTAATATCTGTTAAAAATTCATTTGGTTTTGAATATGGTAATATAAAAAAGGTAATATAAATTAGGAATACATTGAATAACCAAATATGAGGCTAAAGGACTTCCTTGAAATAGTCTGATCCTGTCAGATACTACTTAAACAGTTGTTACATATATTAACTAAAATAATCTTTGTGAACAGATATAATTTTTTGCCATTTCTAGGATTCATCTGAATTAGAGATATGAGACATAAGGAGAAATTTAAGCTTCCAGAAAATGTTGCTAATGTCTTAATTTTTTTTTCTGGGAGTTTTTGTTCTCATTCAGAATGCCAGTGATCCCCTCTAGACCAGAAAGATTCAATGGAAAACCTTTATTATTATGTCCATTTTGTTCATAAATGTACTCTTTTATTTCATCTTGTGCTCTCTTTTCAGAACAACTACCCTCATCTTCAAAAAGGAAAACCCTAATAGCACTTTCCTGCAGTGAATTCCAGTAAAAGGAGGCAAGCAATAATAGTATGGATTAACAGGCATTAAAATGAAACCATATGGAAACATGGGCAGAGGATTTGAGCAGGAAAAGTACTGTTTAAAAATTAATCTTCATGTCTTAAAAGGAATTGTTAGGATCATTGCAAAAGTTCTGAAAACTCTTAATTCAATGCTGCTACAAAGCCAGTATTCTGAAAAAGTAAAACAATGTTTATGTTGTCAGATGGGCTCCTCTTAGAACGACAGCCTGGGAAATACACTTTGTGACCTAAATCTAAAGTAACAAAAGACCCTGAACAACACTTATTGTATCTGTCATTTTAGTCACAATTTCTGTGATCACTGACATGTACTTGTGAACAGGCAATTTATTACACTCTTGTAATACCACTACCCTTTACCTCATTATGAGGAAAATAGAAAATAAGGAGGAGTCTCCACTGTGTGACATGGTAAATAAAGTACAAAGAAAGAAACAGGAGAGCTAGAGTAGTATTTAGCCTGTTGTTTATCATATGGAGATAAAATGTAACTTAAATTACAATTTTAAAATACTTAAAATTACAGTTTTCTGCCTGCTTTTCACTGCACTTCATTGATATAAAACGGAAAATATATGAGAAAAGTAGTCTGAAAGAAGGGGAGTTTTAATGATAGTTTCCAAACTGACATGAAGAATACACAGACACAACAGGGATTACAAGTCTTTTTGATGAAATGTCTCTCATTTAAACTTGTTTCTGCTTTCCTCATAGAATAGATAATCTCTCCAAAATGAATTTTTAAAAAAAAAATTACTCAAAGGTAGGTAATTGCTAGTGTAAGACTTGGAGGCCAGAAAAAAACACGGGAAGAAACGTAAGGAAAGTGATAATAAATAAATTGATTAAATTAGGAAAGAACTAGTAAGAGGTAATTTCACAAGCCGATTAATCTACCAAATCCTTAACTGTTTCATTTGAGAGCAGGAAGAGAAAAAATAGTGATCATATCATTTGTATGAAAGAGCCTTGTTTTCATAACAAATGGATGAGTTAGATCTCTCCAGTTAAATCTTGACATATTAATATCTGAGTAAAAAGGCACAAGTATGACTGACTTTGCTATCTATATTAGTTAAAACTAAACTCAACAGTAACACTGAAGTGAGTGGAAAAGACCTACCTGTGTATAATAGTTTCTGTTTCAGATGAAATATGAATTTATTTCAGTGGGTTTTCCTAGTGTTGCAATATTTTGGTGAAACTAAATCCAATACAAATCAAAACCAGCAACAATTTAGTCAAGAAAAGGGAAATGTGACCCCAAATTAAAAAAGGACTGCATAAACTATTTTCTGTTATAATTATATGCTTGGAGGATTGTTTTAATTTAATTTTTTTATTGTTAAAAAATTGTAGTTAATTTTCATTTGACAGGGAATTAATGTCACTTTTGCTTTGACTGCAGTTTTTTTTAAGGAAGGCATAGTGTTCCTTCACCAGCGTATTGAGTGAAATCACACATTCTTCAACATATTCTCTTATAAAATACTCAGATTTTTCTTTTCAGGACATTTTCTAAATTTTCAACTTAGTAAATATTCTGCTAGTATGTATTTCAGGAACTTCTGTGGAAACAGAATCATTAATCCTTAAAAAAGTGAAGAGCTGCTTTACAGAAATAATACTCTCTTTCTGGCATCACAATTCTTTTTTCAGAATTGTGAAATTCTGACATTGCAGAAACTAATTGTGTCACCAAACCACTCATGGTGAAAATAATACAGTGATGGTCACAATAAAAACTTGAAGTACTATATAGCATGCTTCATAACAGTATAAGAGTTTTATGCCTGTCATCCAAATACAGAAGGTGTGGAAATACCGGTGTGGTCTCTTCCAGCGTGCTAGTGCACAAGGCAGACAAATACAAAACTGGTATTTCCTTATCCAAAGTATGCACAACCAAAGTAAGTATAATCCAAATGGGTTGTTGCCTTCTTTTTTTGCAACCTCTTGATTTCAGATTCCAGCTGCTATCAGGATATCCATCTTTCACTGCTATATGGACAGTTACAGATATTGAACTTTTTGGCAGCTCTTGTGTATTTTAAGATTCTGAAGCTCTAAACTTAAGACAAAACTTAATTTCTATTTTACAACAAAGGTCCAAAAGAATGTACATGGTTCCATAGGATAATTTGATTATGAAAAGTGAGTAAATCAAAAAGGCCCAAAAGTCTGGAGGCAAACTATGTTTTTATTTTTATTTTTATTTTTATTTAGCAAACTCATTACATTTCAGGGCCCCTTCTAATTTCTGAACAGACTGATTCACAACGCTAGATATGTGACAAATGCATCAATCCTCACACAATGCATAACATAGCCTATCTTTTGACCTGGGGATTTCCATGGCAGGGGAATCCCAGAACTGCACAGCACTGAATATACACTGCACTTTCCCAAATCTTGTTAGACAGGGAGCTGGCTGGGGTATGGCGGAGTGCCTGAACATCAGCATGCTCAGAGCAACACAAGAACTCCTGTGAGCAGCACAAAGAGAGCTGGAAGTAACACTTTCTTCCATCTGGTCAACAAGACAGGTGCACAATTGCAAATCACACACAGATTGCTGCAGCCAGGAGAACACGCAAAAGCATTCTTTAAATGTCTTGCAAATTTTATAGCACAGAACTTTGATTCCCAGTCTTGGCTGTGGTTCTGAACTGCAGAAGTCTGGGGTCCAATCCTTGTTTCAGTTTGTATGGTGTTGGAACAAGCAGTTGGCCTTGAAAATCTTGTTTATAGAAAGCAAGGCGGGGCTTACGCAAAACTTAGGACAATTGTTTAAAATATCCCACACAACACCTACCCAGCTTTGTGGATCTTACTGCCAGGGAATATAATCAAGTTCATTCAAAGTCCATCTCTAAAATTACTTCTATGAGTAGGAAAAACTTTAATGGTAATGGATATCACCTAAGATGGGAACTTCAGTGTGGAAGATTAAACATCATCCTTGCCTCCAGCATCCTCAGAAACATCTTGCAGTGGTAATTAAACTGAGGTCTACTTTCATGCTAACATGAAAGGACTTCAGTCGGATCTAGCATTGCACTGTTAGTATATTTCTACTCTGTATTTCAGTTTTTAGAAGGCTAAAGGAAATTATTTTCAAGCATATGCTACTGGACAGCACAGTTGCTCCATTAAGATATATTTATACTACATATTTTCAATAATTTCCCCTAATCTCTCAAAAAGCCTATTTCTTCAAAGCAGCTGGAGTTATTCAGTATCTACCTGTAGCTGATGCCATTCAATAAATAGGCAAGTTGAAGTGAGAGACTGTTTGCAGTGATCAAATTTCTCACAGAGCAGTGGTACTCTTAACACTACTCTTGTGAAAAACTGAGTAGAAAATGAGTTTGTGCATCCAAATGAAGTGATCAGTGAGAGAAGATCTTTAAATTACAGAGTAAAGGAAAGGAAAATTAAGTCACAAATTAAATAAAAAAACTTGGTTTAAATACAATTCTGTACCTTTAAATAAATTAGTAATAAACAAAGAAATTTTTCTCATAATTTATTTTCCTAAATTTTCAAATGCATGTACTTATTTAGTTTATTTATGAATCCTGTTTTCATAAGGAGTTAAAATGATATAAATATAAATATAAATCTTATAGATACATGAGATATATGGAATACAGAACATGTACAAATAAATACAAAAATACATATAATATAGCTCTTTAGTATGTATTAATAGAATATACATCTCATAGACATAAATAAATCACTACTTTTCACAAATATATCAAGAAACATTTCCTAATTTTAAATGAAAGGGAAATAGAGTTCAGAAAAATGATACTTCTGCTGCATTACATATTATTATATAATATAGTGTTTCCAGCAATATTACAGAATGGTGATTTTAAATTCTTTTATTCCACATTAAACAGTTTAGGTTGAGTTTTTTTTTAAAACTAAATACCATGTAGTATTTCAGAAAGCCTCTAAAACCTCATCATCTGAACTCAGGGTTCAAAAACTATGCAAAATGTCAGGTAAAGACTTCTATAACAGTTGGCAACAGAGAAATCCTTTTTGCAGCATGAACTATAAGGACAAGAGAAGTCATATTATGTCAAGACTGGAGGAAAACATTTCCTGAAAACTTAAGTTCCCAGGAACCTCCCGAAAAGCCAAGAACAAAGCATGACTATCATTATCAGTGAAGGAGTATCTGATCTGGACAGCTAAAAGTACTAGAATCTCTAACAATTGTTTTACTTTTATTATTCTAAGACTCTTCCACTAACAAATACTCTAGCATACCTAGGATCTTTCAAAAATCATATGAGAAGGCAGATGGCTATAAAAATTCAAAGACTGAAATCTGTTTTACCTCCAGTTACAAAAAAAAAAAAAGAAAAAAAAAAGGGAAAGAAAGAAGACATAGAAATTACCCTACAGATGTTAATAATTGTCTGGGGTGGGAGTCAGGGAATGGGAAGGCTGGCTTCTAAGTAAACAATGCAAAAAAAGACAAAGAGGTCCCTGCTGATGTACAACAATAAAAGCAGTTTTCTCAGCAGTGTCAGCTTAGCAAGCCTGAGGGTCTGTATTTTAAACCCCAGTGGCCTGACGTCACTCACCCTGATGGTGTGTGTGAAGGAAGCTATCTCTCCGCAATGACTGACCTGAAAAGTGTTTTCAAAGCCCAGTGGGCTAATGTCACTCACACCGACGGTGGATGGTGGGATCTCTCAGGGTGGCAGCCTGGGGGAAGTGAGCTGCAACACCAGCAGCCGACCATCACTCACTCTGATGGCAGGGGGTCAGCTGGGATTCTTTGGTGGCCTCCCGGGCAATAGTTAAAAAGAAGATTTTGGTTCACATGTCAATGTCTAACTTGAAAGCAGTGAGTATAAAAAGTGATT
>VWZS01000622.1:57399-71968 GCA_013397075.1 Rhabdornis inornatus
TTTTTTTAAATTGTGTTTCACTAGTGGCAGCAGTGCAGCCAGGAAGGGGAGTTTCTCTGCAAGGATGTCTGATTGCATGTGAAGCTTACAATGGGGCTGGCTCTGCCTGGTTTTAATTTTTTTCTCCTGTATGAGCTGAGATATATTATTCCCCCATACCAAAGGGGGGGAAAAATTAAATCCAGACAGCTCCAACTGCACTTTACATTTCATATGCAATAAAACAGACTTTGAGAATACCATCAGCTTTTTCACCAACCTGCCTGCCATATCGAGAATGTAAATAAATACTAAAATCCCAAAACATCATGTTCTTATGCTAACTCATCTTGTAATGCAGAAACTGACATTTGGGACAAGTTCTCCCATTAAATTTACCCTGACACCTAAAGTGTTGTAAGGTTTGCAAAGGATTACATAGGAATAGTCTCTGTCCCACTGCAAATACTTAAAAAACCCTACAACTATAAGTGTAGCTGATATTTCATCAGCAAAGTAAATTATTTGGGACAGAATGAAGCTGAAAGAGTCACTACTTAAAAAGCTATTTACAATGATAAATTTTTCAAAATAACATTCTCAAACTAAAACTTAGTATTTCAAAAACGAAACCCTAGCCCTATGAAAGTAAATGAATGTTATTTAGTCTGTGTTAAACTGTCATGCTTAGTTGTCTGAAGGGTCAGAATCTTAGAGATATCCTGAAATCATAGCTTCTGTATATAAAATCAATGCAACCAATAAATTAAATGAAGCTGGGAATTCATGCAGCTCTAGACAATATAATCAGCTTTCTTGTATTTTGTATCCCTTTTCCACTAGTTCTTTGCCCCATTAGACTGTTGAGATCGAGACTGATGCTATTGTTTCCTACATAGTTCCTCCCTGCCACCCAGAAGAAAACAAACTAATTCAAAGCAACAATACATTAAGGAACAGCTCAAGAGTTCTGCTGGCCACTGCTAACTGTAGTTTACTTGAGACTATGAAATTATTTCTACCAGAACTGATTTGTTTGGGCATGAAGTAAGACTGTGCAACCTCAGTCTAGCAGGAAAAATGTAAAAGGTTAAGTTTTGCTCTCCAATTTTCACAATGTGCACTGCTCACATATGTGACGAGAAAATATGACTCTAGCTCTGCACAGTTAAGCTAATAAGCTTTCTCAGAGAGTGAGACAATAGGAACTGTGAGCATACTGTACAGCACAACAAGTGCTGGCACATGAACTGTTTCAGTCTTGAGGGACAGTGTTTCACAGTATATCAGTGACAGAAGATCAGCTTGCAGCCAGAATTATGAATGAAAAGTTTAAGCCTTCATGAAAGTATTGACTTGAAATCATAGTTCTGCAGTCACCCCAAAATTTGATGCACCGAACTCTTTTGAGGAATGCGGTATTTAATTCTCCATTTTCTAAGACTGCTATGCACAAAAATTCATTCGTTTAACCTAAGACATAATGATTAAAAAAGGTGTTGTATTATATGTGTGAATACATTTACACAAATTTAAGCCAATCAGATAAAATAGTAAACATTCAACCTGTGTAGGAGTATATTACAGGTCTACTTATAAACCTGGGCAAGTAGTGGGAGACAGAAAAATTCATCTCTCCCTTTCTCAGGCACCAGACTACAAGGGACTGTTGGTGAATATTAATTTCATGGTAAACTGTGTGCTTGGAATTGCCACAAATGCTGTCTCTGGAGAGCTATGGTTATTTGTCTTGAAATGGTCTCTCATCATTTTGTGACTATTATACAAAAATACTTCATCAACAAATGCTATGGTTACATTTAAATTAGTAAATAAACAGTCTAAGGATCCTTTTGTATCCCTGATGCAGCTCAGCTTACATGGCACAGCTCACATCCGTGGAGCTAAACTCTTTCTCCTCTTCTCCCCTACTCAAAAAAAAACAACCCAAAACCCAGAAAGGCCTCATCCACACGGCTTGTTAGGAACAGTCCCAGGCCCATGCTCATTCCCAGACTGTGCTCAGACATTGTTTGGGATGGTGCTAATTAGTCAGGGTCAAAACGGTTCCCGGGGCTGTGCAAGCAATTAGCAGCACGTTCACTTGCACACATGCTCAAACCCATCAGTAGTGATCTAACACAAGACCATCCTGTCCCTGCAGCTGCAAAAGGAAGCTCCTGAATTTGGCACTCTCCTTTGGCAGATTCAGTTAATAAGGTGGCAACTTCAAATCCCAGCTGCCATGTGCCACTTCTGTCCTCTTCCCACCCAAAAGAGAGGCAGTATGGAGGGCTGGAGTTTGAAGAACTGGGTCACATGAAACACAGGAGCCTTCACATGCTGCCCAGACCACTGGCTTCCTCTCTGGTAGGGAGAGAAGACACAAAGCTGGGTCTGCCCAAAAGATCTTCAGCTGAGCTACAATAATCTGTCGGCTAACAGACTCACACAATTTACCTCAGTTTACAATGGAGCCCTCAAAGGCAACTGGCTTTCACCAAACCACCGGTGCCTTTGAACAGCTGTAAAATCTTCCCCTGCTTACATAAATGACAGAACACTCCTCCTAGCTGAAGTACCACAAATGAAAAAAGTTTGGATTCAATGAAGCAAATCTGAGTTGGTGTGAATGCTGTCATCACTCATGCACTGGACAAAGACTTTGAAAGAGAGAAAAACTAACAAATTTTGTGAGATGAAGATATTCTTGCTATGTCTTTTCTGTAGGTGACTGAAGCTTTGACGTGAGAGATATGCTTTATTAGGCTGGTAAGTACTACAGCTGTGAAAAAAAAAAAAAAACAAAAATCGTGGGAAAGAGTTTTTCAAGTCTTTCCCTCAAACTTGCTGGACAAAAACTGCTTAGTTCAAAAGTTTGGGTTATTTTCTCACCTACATTTAACAAAAGACACCACTACCCTAAATAAACCATTCCAATTCATCACTGCTACAAAATGACTCCTGTTATCTGTCTTACAACATCTGACTTTCAACATACTCACTAACAATTGAAAAATTAATTTTATATACTCACATCTGTAAAGCCATCAAATTTATAAATTGCTGTTGTTACTGTGTCTCTCTATTATGCTGCCTAGACAGGTTTTTCACTTTTCTCCTTTTTCTGCAGCATTGTTTCTGTTTTGAAAGGGAAAAACAGGATACATTTTAATTTCCCCACAAATCAGAAATATTATACGGGAAGAAAGACTAGAAAATTACATATTTTACAGTGGCAAGTTTGGATAGGATGACTTGCAACTGCCTAATACAAGGACCATGAAATAACGGCTCTAGATCTGACATTTCATTAGGACTATGTAATATACGGCTGTTGCTTTGAAAATTAATGTTCTATTGATTTGGTACTGCAGAATACATTTCCTGAAAGTTCGTTTAGCTTTTCATTAGAACTATTTTTCAGTCTTCCCTCATTTAGAGCAAGAAAATGCTGAATTTACTCACTTGTGCAGAATTTTTGCATCTGACCCTGTCAAACTCTGCTGTCAGAATCAAGCACAAGGTTTCCTTCTCCTTGAGCAAAGCAGAAACAGTTAGTCAAAACCAACATTCCCTCCTGTAGGAATTCAATAGCTGTTTAAAAAAAAAATCTAAATATTTTCTCTCTTTTTGAGTAAAATTAAAGCTGAAATTTCAATTAAGCTTTTTTTTTCCCAAAATGTCATCAGATTTTTAATATAAAAATAATTAGAGTAATTTCAAGAATACCATCTATTTTCAACATCAGAACCAAAAACTTTTCCGTTCTTCACAATGTTGCAGATCCTACTGTAACACTGCTTTTGCACCATGTGTTTTTGGAAACGATGTCATTTGAGCTTTTGGCACTCAACAGAATCATACTTGACTTCTGATTTATAGCAATCTGTCTTCTTTAACCGTGCACACAGCACCCAAATTATTGTAGGGCGTGAATGCTGTTATTTACTTCTGATTTACAGTTAATGTATTATAAATACGACTCCAAGAGACTAGGGGGTCATGTCAGTCTTCCTTGCTTGAATATAGGAGGTAAGGCTGGAACTGGTTTAAAAATAGAACAGAACTCCTGAAAGTGCCACAGTATGTTAGAGGCTTCCTTATCCCAGTAAACTAAGAATGTGAATCCATTTCAGACAGCGAAACTAAGAAGTATGCTAAAAACAGGTGAAGATGTACCAATACTTTCACGTCTTTGTACAGAGTGCACCATTTTGTCTGTGAAACATAAAGGGAAAGAATGGGGCCAAAAATACCTGTCCCCACAGCTTCTGTGCCCAGGAAGGAGTATCCAGATGCAGGGGGACCAGCCAGACAGACACCTGCCCTCCCTGGGGCTTGTCCCTGCCATCGAGAGTCACGGAGTCAGCAAGTGTTAAGGGTTGAATCAGATCTTAAAGATCATCTAGTTCCAATCTCCCTGCCACGGGGCAGGGACACATCCCTAGTTCCATAGTCCAGGTTTCTCAAGGCTTTCTCCAACCTGGCCTTGAATACTGCAGGGATTGGGGAATCCACAACCTCCCCGTTTCAGTGTCTCACCACTCGCACAGAAAAGAATTTTTTTCTAATAGCTAACCTAAATTTCCCCTCTTTCAGTTTGTGCCCATAAGGAAGATGGTGTCACAACCAACGCTGCCAGAAAATGTTTCTGGGCCAAACGTGTAGCTGGGGTAAAGGAGCGTCTGCACCCTAAACACGTGAATGCCTCCTCCACGGAGCTACCCACATCAGCTCTGCCTTCTCTCCATGCTAGCAGCGCCTCTCGTTGCTTCCTCCGCCGAGCCCTGTCCCCTTCACTCCCTGTCCCTGTCCCGGCCCTACCCCTATCCCAGTCCCCTTCCTCACCCGCCCTTTCCGCCGCCTCTTTCCGCCCTCGCCTTCGCGTTTCCTGTCCGGGCGGAGGAGGTTTGGCCTCGCGGGGCCGCCGTCTTCCAGTGGCTGCGCTGAACATCATGGCGGCGTCTCTCTCAATGTCAGCGGCGCTGAGGTGCCTTGTCGCCAGGAGCGGTGCGGCCGCGGTCCGCCCGTCGCCGCCCAGGTAACGGCACCGCGGGCTCTCCGCCGGCCGCCCTGGGGCACCGCCGCATCCCAGCGCCTGCGGGGGCCCGAGGAGGCCGTCCAGGACCTGGGCCTGCGCCGCGGCCGCCCCGGGAGCTGGGCCGGGGGGCCGCGTAGGGCCTCGATGCGGGTGGTGGGGGGGCAGAAATGGCAGCAGGCGCCGGGCCGAGGCTTTCTGCGTGTCAGTGCATGCGTTCCCTTGCCCGTCCTCGTCTGTCCGTGCGTGTCCTTGCCTCTTCCTGTCTGTCGGTGTGTGTCCTTGCCCGTCCTTGCTGTCTGCCTCGCGGTGGCCGCCTGCCCGATATCCTTGCCGTGCCTGGAGGTCCAGTTCTGGTCGTCATGGCCTCGCTGCCGGGGAGAGTTACCTCGCCAGCAGTCTTCCCAGAGATTTGCACCCCGCTACATTCTTTTGTACCGTGTTGCCTTTCCTCTCCATCCCTTCTGCGAAACGGGTTGCTTTTTTCATAGGATGAATATCTGCTTTTTCGCCGATTTCCTAGAAATATTGGAAAAAGCTTTGTGATCTTAGGTGCAACTTTGTTATTTGTTTCTTTAATGCAGAGACCTGTGTTATAAGTCCAGTACATGACTCAAGCGCGATGCATGCGTTTACTTGTGTGCATCTCACAGGCCCAAGGCTTATGTAAGACCTCACTCTAGTCAGGAGGAATAATGTAGCTCAGTGCCTTTAGTTGTGGTTTGGAGGGTTTGCATTTTGTGCTCCTTAAGTCTTTACATATTAACAGATACAGGTTAGTTCTAGTAATTTCTTTTAAAACTGTGGAGGTTTTTAAATGTATGTGTATATAAATATGTATGTTTGCATGTAGAAACATGCAGAGGAAGAACTATAGCTCTACTATTTTTTCACATTTTTATCCTCTGATTGTCCCATTGGCTACTGCTGCCTCCTCCCTCCTAAAATGGCATCTGTTTTATGGTGTTGAAGGTTAATTGTTAGTCTCCTAAAAATGCTTTGAAATCTGTGAGTTTGAATTTAGGAGTTTCTACACTAATGCAGAAACTTACTGTTCATGTTCAGCTGCTTCTTTCTGCCCTTCTCCTACTCCTCTGTGGTGTTGACAGAACTGTTGCCTGTCCCATGTAGCAAATTGGGTCAGTCAGGTGATTCAGGCTAAAAATAATTTTGTTTGTTTGTTTTAAAGTCTTACTATTCTACATTTCAAGTAGTTATTTCAGAAGAAATAGTAGGATGTAGCAGGGCTGGGTATGACAAGCATGGAAATGTGAGGTAGGTCCACTGCAGTTGGTATTTCTTCTTTGAAACAGTGCATTTTCCTTGCTTGCCACGGAGTGTGAGGAAAAATTAGTGTCCCTTAGCATTTTCAGTAAGAGGGATGTTGAGGACATTTGCCTGAGTGGGACTGAAACTTACACTTCACATTCTGTACAACAGTGACGTGATCATAGGTTTCTTGGAGAAGAGGGAGAGAATTATGAGTTTTTCTTAAAGTTTTGCACACTCCTTTGTAATCACTGCTTGTTGTTAGAATGAAAATAAAATTTTCTATGAAATAAGGAAAAGGCACTTCAGAATAAGATAGTTTTGGCAGTGTGAGGGACTGCTTAAGACTCATTTATTGCGTAAGTTTTGCAAAGTAATTATTTCCTGGTTAGGTGGGCACTGAAACATAAATCTTTTCTCGATTACTCTTTTATATAAAAATATCTGTATATGAAAAATATTCATATGAGATTTTATTCTTAACCAGCCTCTGTAGTCTTTCTACTTGGGAGTGAGAATCAACATACATAATTACTGAGAAGGATTCTGTGTTTTGAATTCAAGATGTCTTCCTGAGGCTCTTAGTGAGGTGATGCATTTTCTCCTGTCTGCTTTAGATGTATCTGTTACTTTTTTACTTTGTATTGCTGCTTGTATGCAACTGTTTGTTTTCCTTTGTTACATAGCATATAATTTTTTCTTACAGAGTGTGTAATATTTTGTATTTCATCGGAAACCTAGATAAATTTCATTATGCAGCTAGATGCCTCGAAGTTTGACAGTGTGCAAGTCCCATTTTTAGCTTTAATGTCTCACATCTCCTGACCTCACGGAACTGAAACTTTTACCAAAGACTACTTAAGGTTGTTTTCCAGTTGCAGTGATCAGCAGCTATCCAAAAGACTACTTCTTTGAGAGGCCGATAGTTTGCTGCATATTTTGCAATTGGATATATAAATCCTGCAATACTAGTTTTCTTTCAGAAAAGTATTTTAACAAATACAATTTGGTACAAGTAGTCTCTTTATTTTGAAGTATATTTGAAATATTTGTCTGTCCAATTTATTAGTGGAGTAATCTCTGTCATTGTCAAACTGTAGAAAGAATGTGTTATACCAGTATGCTAGATCTGTGTCTTTAGGTGAATACAGGTGTTACAATTATTAATAATAAAAATTCTTGGTGTTCTTTGGAGATGACCGAAGAAGATTCTGGAACTGTCAACTGTGAGGGCATTTGAATGACTCTTATATCACTACAGGACTATGCTTTTGTTTACTTAGATTCAGAATAAAGTTTGGTTGTTTGGTAAAATTTAAGGCAAGTTTCATGTTACTTGCCTAAATTAGATTAGGAGAGTAACATAGCTTATTGTTTAGACACTAGGATTAAATTTTAAGCATTCAAGATGTAGTTTTATTTGCAGTGCATTTTTATGCAGATTTTTGTGTTTGAAAGTTCTTACAGTGCTCCTGTTTTCAGAACTTCAATTAAATAATAATATGATCACTTTCCAAGACTTAAAAGAGAGATCCTGTTCTGAGTTCTGTTAGTGATATTTGATTCTTAGAAATCTTACATCATCTAGCACAAATAGTGCTTTTATCAGGACGTATTTAGGCACTTTAGCATACACATGCCCAAGCTGCCCGATGATTCTAAGCTGGTTATTTCCACAATATGGGCGTAAATGTTCAGTCTGAAATTAAGAGAACATGCAGCAACATTCCTTATATCTTTATGAAATCCTGAGTGCTTGTTTTAAATTATTTAAGCAGTGGTTATTGAGTCCCTCATTATTTGATCTGGTGGTGAGCCTAATAGATATCAGAAGATACTTGAGCTGATTCAGAAAATAAAAATGTATCCTTTGCTTAAATCATATTTGTATGCTTTCATGCTTCAAAAGTAAGATCTGTGAAGTTTTCAGGAGTCTTGAAATTATGTTGAACATGCTCTCCCTAGCTTGAACTAAAAGATTACAGTGTTTCCTTCCATTAAAAATATGGACAGTTGAAGCTGGGAAAAGAACACTTCAAACAAATTCCTGCTGAACTGGGAATCAGATATTTGTTTCAAAACCACTTCAGAGTGTTTCTGAGAAGCCCTTTCTATCACAATATATTGGAGTCAGAATTAATTTCTGTTGCTGTAGCAGAATGTTTTGTGTGTGGGTACTATGGCCACATGCTCGGTACATTTCACAATAATGAATTTTTCATGTCACTTTTCCGTGGTTTTTCAAAATGTGTTACCTTCCTCTTGAATGCTGTTGTAAAGACTCTGAGTATGACAGCAAATGTTTTGCTGGTTCATCATCATTGTTGCAGGTTCAGGAGGATGCTCGTGCACAAAATACTCAGGAGACAGTAGGAATTGCAAAACAAGTCAATTTTATTTGTCACTTTTGCATAAATACATACCAACCCCTGGATGTTGGAGAAGCCGCCGAGCAGGAGGAGATGGAGCATGGTGCTCAGGTGGGAGGGGCAGCAGGTATGCTGTGCACCTTCAGAGCATCACCTGGATGAAAACAGTGTGCATCATGTCCTCCTCTCCCCTCCACCCCAGAACCACACCTAAGATCACCACCTCAGGAATGGCCAGTTGCAACATCATGTCATGCAGGGCCAACACATGAGATGAGGTCATAACGGCCCATGATCACACCTCCATGCCAGCAAGGGCTTTATTGTGTGTTACTCTCCTGTCACAGGATGAATTCTACCAGGTGACTGATATGTAGTTCCGTTACTGAAGATTAGTTTTACCAACTAACAGTAAGGTCTTTTACATTATTCTGTCCATGTGTACAACAGCGGACCAAGTATGGCAGGCCTTAGACCTGTCTTCTGTCCCTGACACGATCATAAATGGATATCTGAGGTTATGAAAGTAAAGAATTATGGACACTTGTATAGTACAAAGCCTGTTATTAAATTCACAGTCAAGAAATTGAGGAAATCCGGGATGCTATGATGCTATTTACATCTCAGTTTTCAGTTACTGTCTTTATGAGCAGGCTTCCCTCTCAGGAAAATGAGGGAGAAACCTTTTTCATGGCAAAATAAAGGACTTCTAGAACAGAAAAAACTCCTGTCTTAATTTTTTTTCTGTCCTTCCGTGAAAAATAGAGAAAATGCTTACTGACTTAAAAAAAACCAAAAAACCATTCTGCCAGATAACTAGCTTACTCTTTTGTATTATTGTTTGGTTTGGTTTAGTTTTTCTTCTTTTATGAAATAATATTGATGTTTTTGTTTCACGTCAATACCAAAGCATGTGTTAAAATACAGCTTAGCTAGGTCTGGGTAGAGCTGAGAGCTGTTTAAAGACACACAAAGCCCTGGCTGAATCTGGTTACTAGAAACACTATTTGGCCAGTGCTAGTGCTAGCCAGTGAGATTTTTGTCAAATCTGAAATAGGTAGCATGTTGCAGAAGTTGTATTATTTGTTAGTTCATCCACCTGTAATACATGTCTGCTGCTTACTTTGTTCCACGCAATATATAAAAGTATGTGTGGTGTTGTCAAGCTCAGACACATCAGAAGCATTGGTTTTCATTAATGAAAAGCATAGTTCTGTAGCATTTATCTTTGTTAAAATTATTTCTGGTGACTGATACAATCTGCATAGAGAACCTGGAATAAAATTAGAAGATAAGATCAGGAGAAAAAGCAGTCTTTTTTGCAGTCTTGCCCTAGCTGTATAAGAGATGTTTATAGATTGTTTCATTTTGGTTATTCACCAGGAAAAAGATGTATTTGGCATTTAAAATACATATCTGGCTGGAATTTTACAATTTTATCTTAAGTATATATTTTGGTTTTAATGTGTATCAGAACAAGTACAGTGAGTCACAGTATCTTACAACATAATAGCACTAGGGTAATCTGAAATCTGGAATAAAATTCCAGCAGTTTTTTGCTCGTGAGATTGTGGTGACATGGAGTGTTGGAGAAGACTCAAGGTGGAAGACAAATGGACATAGACAAGGGGAGAAAAATACTAAATCCACTGCAGTTCATACAGTAAGTGAGCCTGAGTTTAAAAACAAAACTCCAGGCAGCAGTGAGTGTTTGTCTGATCTTGCAGACACCCTGAAGCAGTCGTTTGGGAGTAGGTATTTCATATGTCTGGAGTGCATAATTTGTTTAAAACCAACTCCTTTTGACTCTGTCTATGCTGTTCAAATAGTGATTGTGTGATTAAGAGAGCAATCTAGGAGCCAAATCTTGCCTGTTCACTGTGACTGAAAGCAGTATCAGCAGTTATTTGTTATAGTCACAGGTTCTTTGGCAACAGCCTGTGTCTGGCTCTTGTTGCCCTCTTTCCACAACAATTTTGCATGCTTTGAGGAAAAGGGGGAAATTTCTGATGAGTAGGATTACCTCAGTCCCTTTGCAGTATTTTATGTAGTATCTCAAAGCTGCTAATACATTATTACTTGAGTAGTTGCAACAGGATAACTTATTAATGTCTGTTGTATTCGTGGGTATGCACCATTATTAAAATATCAAAGTGACTATGGTAAGCCAGAATGGTGTCTTAGATTTCCTGTTTTTGCCTTCTCTGTCATTATTGGAAGTAGGGTGTAGGAGTGCTCCTTTGGAGTGGAAAGAGTAAGCTTTGGAAAGCCCCCATGGAGTAATGAAGATGTTATATGTAATGAAACACGGGAGTGGTAGGATGTTGCTGTCAATGTGAACAATTCCATCACAATGAAAAAGTGAAAAATACCATGTATTATGTGGTTTAGTGGTGAGCTCAGATCAGGCTCATTTGAGCTCTTGAAAGTGTATGGGATTCCTGTAATGTTTGTGAAAGTTTATGTCCTTTCTGTATTCGTCTAGAGGAGGAAGAGGATGGATAGAAAGATGTGCAAGTAAGAGGGGCAGATATGAAGAAAGTTTGGGAGAGCCGAAGTTTGAGGATGGGGCAAGGAGGAGATGTGTTGATCTGGAAATAGCTGTTTTTGTGATGTATTTATGGAGAAGTAAGTAAAGCAGGCATAGTGACAGCAAAATGTTCCTGATAAGGCTTCTTAGATTGCTCTTTCTTATTGGCTATATAGCTTGGGGTGACTTACTTTAATTACATTCAGTTCCTTCACTTTTGGAATTGGAAACTCAGAGGGTAGGAATGACACTTTTATCAGAAAGTAAAGATTAAACAGAGACAAGCAGACAGATGTTTAAGGTGTATTTGTATTGAAAGATAACTAGTAAATAAGCAGTGTGCTTGCTTCTCCACTAAAACAGCTGAATGCTCTTCTGACCAGTTCTGTGGCAACTAACCATTGTGGGCTCAGAACTGTAGGTTGGTTACATAAAGTTTGGCATACTTCTAAAAAAGCATTGTTACATGTGATAAAAACTTTTTTCAAAAATTTACTGATTTGAGAACCTAATAATCTTCTCTCTACATAGAAGATTTGAAGAGGAGTGGAGATATAAATAAAACCCCAAAACTGCACCAAAACGAAACAAACAAACAAACCCTCAAAAAAGCTTTGGAGGGTAGAGGTGAAGTTTATTGGCTATAGTATCCTAAAACAGAAGGACATAATACTTTCTTTCAGGGACTAAACAACTTAAAATAGAACCTAACGCTGCATTTGAAAAATGACCCTTGGTTTTCAAGACAATCCCCCAAACATTCTTATGGAAAAGACTTTCATGTTGGTATATCCTAATACCGAATATTTGATATCTCAAAGTTTGAGCATATATTTGTATAACTTGTTGCACTAAGTTGAACTACATTTTTTATCAAATTAATTAGTCAATAGTAAGATTATGAAATACCAGATGGATACATGGGGAAGGGGAATTATTAAGCTGTCAATAGACAGTGTTTCAAATCTATGTTAGCAGAATAATGAAATTTGCTTTATTGATGTAGATTTAATACATCATGTTAAACAGATTTAACTCATAGCAGAAAAGTAACTGCTATTGGATTTTAAAAATGACCTTGATTTTGCCTTAGTGTAGGTTTGAGCACTTTGACTCAATTGACCTTGTCTTAGATGAAATTGACTGTTTTAAGAAACTGAAATGCTGAGGGGCTTTTATAGTCAGCAGGGAAGCATGAACCTGCTCACAAATAGTTTAAAAAAAACCCCAAGTTTAAAAACTCTTATTTTATACTAATAATTTCAGTAAATTTGTATGATCCTTAATAGCTAAATCTTTTGTATGCTTTTACCCATGTGCAGGTTTTCATTCTTATTCTTCATTCCACTGTATTATAGTGGATTTTGCTAAGTTTTTAAAATTCTTTTGTAAGCATTTGATTCTGAGCATGTCAAAAAATATACCTCCCAACGATCTTAAGATCTTATCCTTTTTTGCTTTTAATAAAAGAAATCTCTAAAGTAGCAGGAGGCAAGCTGAACAGTTTATATTACCTTTTTTATAATGTGTGTTTTCATATTTCCTAAGAAATTAATGGCATTATTTCTGTCTGCGTTTCAATGGGCAGTTGTTCTCTCCTGGTAGTGTAATAGTATGTTTAGGTACTCTTTATTTAGCTCTTTCTAGCTGCAGTATTTTCTGTCTGAATCTTTCCTTGATCCATGATGTTGAGCAAGTAAAGTTACTTTTGACTCAACGAGAGAGACTGTAGGCAGCTCCAGAATGTGTGTGGGCAAACAGTTCTTCCAGCTGCTTATTTCTGGGGTCTTAACATGAAAGAGTTCATAAACAAGTCCTGTTCATTTTTTTTAAAGTCAGACTTTATGTATTTGGTATAAATATTTTTAGACCTTTTATGAATGTGTATTTTATATGTGAACACCTCTGACATTGTCACTTGTGATCAGTCCATTGAAGTAATCTTCTGCTAAATGTTAATGAAATAATCCACTAAGTGTTGCCATTTATATTGAAGTCCAACTTTGTTGCAGATGACGGCTGTTGAGTTTTTCATGTTTTTATAGATTTCAGTAGTTTTAAGGTAGTATTTTTATGGATATTGCATGTTCAGAAGTTACCAGGTATCATCATCTTTCTACTATATTTTAAATGAAGGAAAAAGGCGGAAAGCTCTTCATGCAGTAGCTTTGACTATTCTGTCATGTACTCGAGGAGTATTTGCATCTGCTGCATGAGTTATTGGAAGGAATATACTGTGAGAGTGATGTTTTGTCATATGCTTGGGTAGGTATGTTTGTACTACCAGAGAAAGAGACAAATAATCTACATGTTGTCTGAACTGGAATTCAAGAATAAGGTTTGCGTTTAAACACCGGTGTTGCCTTAAGGCTTTAGAAAAGTGTGAGTATTATCAATACTTGCAGTCTCCTTTCAGAAAGAGAGCTAACAGCTGATCAGATAGTAAGAATATGAAAAGGAAGAAAGGATAGTACTAGTGGAGGAGGAGAGGATTGGTGTACAAGGGAGAGTATAAGCGAGCACACAAATAGGGTAGCTGATGAGTTAATTTTTATTCTCAAAGGTGAGTTCTCAAAAATGCTTCTGAGGTGTGTTTACATTAATAAATAATGACAAAAATTAGAAATTAGAAAATTAAATCAGATAATTATGTAAAAACAGAGCACACAAGCTTTCTTTGAGTGAGACTTCATTTATGTAGCTTGGTAGTTTCATTATATTTCTTTTGTCGTACACAATAATTTGTCCTTCATCAGTTTGAAGAATTGTTGTTCCAAGATTGCAAATGCTGATGCAGTATGCAAAAGAAAGGAAGGGGTTTATTTTCCTAGCTAGCACCATGTAATTGTTGCTTGTGTTTATGTGTAGAATTGGAGTTAAGTTTTGGTGTGGTAGGGTTTTTTTTAAAACTCCTGTGGAAGACACTTACGTAGGTTGCTTACATTGCAGCCAACCATTTGTTTTCATCTCAAGACGGATGTATATTGTAGAAGGTAGAATCATGCTATACTCACAACTAAAAGCTTGTGTGGTTAGTATCTTTTGAAAACAAGATAGGATTTTAGATCAGTTATTATAGAGGGACTACATAGAAATTAAGTCCTTTTCTTTGGTTGCAATATGAGGCTGAAAACCAAGTGCAGATGAATTGCATACACTATAAAATCACAGTATTGTATTTGATAGGAATTTATGACAAGCCAAGTGTCAAGGAGCATGAAAGGCTGTCTTCTCTGGAAGGTAGGGCAAGCTGGAAGATGAGGATGACCTCAGCAGGGACAGTGGCCTTACTGACTAGGGCACAAGCCAGAACCACGGCTCAAGGTGGGTAAACCTAATGATGCCACTTAAGCAAGGGCTGAAGACCCAGAGCTGAGCTTT
>VWZS01000622.1:72262-184475 GCA_013397075.1 Rhabdornis inornatus
TATATATATATATATATGCCATATTTTGCAGGCCTTAGAATATTAGAATAAGAATTAATTAAGCTGGTAAATGCATTCAGATTGAAGGGCTAAATCAATAAAAGTGGATAGGGATAAAATACAGGACCATGCTGTGCCATAGACCAGTTTGCAAACACAGAGGAATCTTTACTCTTTTTTTCTGTTAAATGTTACATGATTCAAAGGCTCTTTTTCAGAATGCACAAAATAAGACAGAGGTGGGTTGTGGAACATTAGTTTCATTCCTCACGGTTTTGAAATGAAACCCTTTGACTTTTGTTGTTCCTTCTATAAAGAGAGCACANACTTAAGCAAGGGCTGAAGACCCAGAGCTGAGCTTTTAGACGGAACTCCAGGGCTACAGGCAAAGCATGTTCATGGAGGCCCTGTGTGAGGCTGGTCATGGCCTTTAGGATCTGCTAGTGCCCCTTGTTGTCGATGCATGGTCCAAGAGGGTTCGTCTTCAGACTGTCGATCTTAGAGCACTTGAAAACTCAAGCTTGCACGTAAGGCGGTGCCATTGATGTATCTTCTCTGCATTTAACTCTGTACTAAAAAAATTACTAAAGTATCGTGGAGGTTCTCCTCAGAGGTGTATAACAACTATGTGGGCAGACAGATCAAGTGGTGCCATGAAGGTGTGTGACATGGAGAGTAGCTGAGATACATGATAGCTGGGGAATGGCAGCAGTTCAAAGGGGAACTGAGGACAAAAACTTAGTGTCAGAAAGGAAATTGAAGAGAAAGGTAGCTGAGAGGAGGCGAAGTTCACAAAGCAAGTGTGAAATTGTCATACAAAATAATATTACCTAGATTATCCCATTCTCATCTAGAACTGTTAAGAACATAGAGTTTTGAAAAGAAACTTGCATGTCATGTTCCATTTGTAAAGCATTTGACTTTCTCTAAGTGGCTTGTACTACAAACAGTAATATTTAGCTCTTAAATACAATTTGTCATAGCTGCCCAACAGCTAAGGCTTACTAGCCAAATAGCTCATTTGACTTTCATGAACTGTTATAAACCAAGATGTGGTTTTCCAGTAACACTTTAAAGGATTCTTTTTGGTGTTGTACTTTACAGTTCAAGTGTTTGAGAGCATTAAATAAGAAAGAAGTTTGTATATATATATATATATATGTGTATATATTTATATATATATATATATATATGCCATATTTTGCAGGCCTTAGAATATTAGAATAAGAATTAATTAAGCTGGTAAATGCATTCAGATTGAAGGGCTAAATCAATAAAAGTGGATAGGGATAAAATACAGGACCATGCTGTGCCATAGACCAGTTTGCAAACACAGAGGAATCTTTACTCTTTTTTTCTGTTAAATGTTACATGATTCAAAGGCTCTTTTTCAGAATGCACAAAATAAGACAGAGGTGGGTTGTGGAACATTAGTTTCATTCCTCACGGTTTTGAAATGAAACCCTTTGACTTTTGTTGTTCCTTCTATAAAGAGAGCACAGTTTTTAGTTTTGTCAAGTTGTATGAATGCCTGAATGTGTATGTGTGGGGAGTTTGACATTTAGAAAGTACAAACAAAGCAAATGTGTCACCTGGGTATTTTGTCTTAACACCCCACACAACTTTCCTGTCTTCTTTTTTAACTTTATTAGGCTTTCTAACTAGAGAATGTAAATTCAGTTGATAGTTGTTATGGGCTGTGGAACATTTTTTATATTTGTCCTCCAGCTAACTTGCCTATAAGAGGTTTCTGCTTCTCGGCAGCCTGCTGCTTTCAGAACTGAGGTTAATTTGTAAGGTTAGGTGTTCCAGTTAGGAGAGTAGTGTGTAACTAAATGGTTTATTAACAACTGTACAGGTGGCACTAATTCAGAGCTCCTGTGACCTGATAGCAGTTGGACATTTTAAAAATTATGTATTATATTGCTGTAAATGTAGTATACCAGGTCTCCTTTCATAATGAGTTCTTTGATTTCTACAACAAAAGTGTTTATATAATTTTGAGTCATTTTATTCTTAACATGTTAAGCCCCTCTCTCAAAAGCGTTTCTAATCTGTTTTCTGTAATCTGTCAGAGTCTACTGGTATGCTCTGAGTCATGTGCATGTGAGGGTCAAGGAGCACTGACATTACTTTTTTTAGAAATTTAGTTGCAAATAATGCCTCGATTTGCATCCAAGCGCTTAAAGAAATGCTTTGGTACCAGCCTGGACCTTGCAGAGAACTGTTGGAGGATGTGCAGCTGTTGCTTGCCAGTGTGCTGATTTGAACCTCCAGGCTACCTCTGTGGATTTTTGGCTGAACTTTTCCTCAGCTCAAGCTGTTTGCATTATGCATATGCTTATACTCAGAAGCTTAAAAGATACCTGTACAGTTCTGCAGGAGTAGGTTGAGCTGGCCTGGGTATACTGTCTGCCTGATGTGGAGCCTTCTGAAGGACTGGTCTTTTTTGTGCATCCAGTTGTGTCACCTCAGTTAGCTGGCTGCTCAAATGGGCCTTGTTTGAGTCAGGGAAAGTGTGGGCTTGGTACTAGGTCAGAGCTAACCTTTATCATGTCTTGACTGCAAGAAAGCTGATTAAATTAAGAGAACTGGTGGTGGACAGCTCATGTCTTCATGGAACTGATTTGTGTTCTGCGGAGTTCACTGGGATGCAAGGTGGATATAGTGCTCGGGTCCTGTGGTAGTTCAGGAAGGACCATGTCTGTCCTTTACATTGTGCAGTGGTTCAGCTGATACTTGTTTGAATATAGTAGGTAACAGCGTTTTCTCACATGTGATATAATTTAAGTGGAATTAAAATAACTAAAATTAGATTATTTTCTACTTAATTAATAATTTGCTACTTGAAAATTTGACTAATTTAAAAGAATCATAGAATATTCTGAGTTGGAAGGGATCTACATGTATCAGCTCCTGGCCTTGCACAGGAGGGGGTCACTCCATGTGCCTGACTGCATTGTCCAAACACCTCTTGAGCTCCGTCCAGCTTGGTTCTCTGACCACGTCCATGGAGAGCCTGTTCCAGTGCCCAACCACCCTCTGTGTGGAAAACCTTTTCCTGACACCCTAATTCCTAATAACCTTCCTGACACAACTTCATGATGTTCCCTCAAGTACTTTCACCACAGAGAAGAGATCAGTGCCTGCCCACCACATCCCCACACAAGGAAGTAACAGACTGCAGTGTGGTCTCTCTTCAGACTCGTGCAGGCTGAACAGACCGAGCTGCTTCTCATGTGGCTTCCCCTCAAGACCCTTCAGCACCTCTTTGGCTCTCCTGTGGGCATTCTCTAATAGCTTTATGACCTTCTTATATGGGGGTGCCCAAAACTGCCCCCAGCACTCAAGGCGAGGCCGTCCCAGAGCACAGCAGGACAATCCCCTCCCTTGCCTGGCTGGTGATGCTGTCCCTGATGCCCCCAGGACACGCTTGCCCCTCCTGGCTGCCAGGGCACTGCTGGCTCATGTTCAACTGGCCATGGACCAGAACCCCAGGGCCCTTTCCATGGCACTGCTCTCCAGCCTCCCATTCCCCAGTCTGTCTGTACCTCCAGGGCTGCCCCATCGCAGGTGCAGAGTCCAGGACTTGCCCGTGTTAAATTTCATTTGGTTTGTGACTGTCAGTCCTTCTGATTCTGAAGATCTCTCTGTGCAGCTTCTCTTCTTTCAACAGCTCCTCCCAGTTTAGTATGATTGTCAAACTTGCTTAGTATTCCTTCCAGTCCTGCATCCAGGTTGTTAATGAAGATGTTGAAGGTCTCAGGGCCTAAGATGAAGTTCTGTGGAACCCTCCTAGTGACAGGTCACCAGACTGATGTCACCCCATTCACTGTAACCCTTTGTGCCCAACCCATGAGCCAGTTCTCACCCATCCCATAATGTGTTTGTCCAGCTGTGAGCTGGACATTTTGTCCGGAAGGTCCTGTGAGAGGCAGTATTGAAAGCTTTGCTGAAATCCAGAAAGATCACTACAGCTGTCTTCCCTTGAGCAACTAGCCTGTGTTACTATGTCATAAAAGGAACTTGGCAAGCAGGACTGTTTCCTCTTGAAGCTGTGCTGGCTGTGACTGATAGCTGCGTTGTCCTTCAGGTGTTTTTCAGTAATTCTCAGAATGGTCTTCTCCAAAAATTTATCAGGCACTGAAGTGAGACTGACAGACCTGTAGTTTAATATTTGTAAAGACAGGTTAACTTAACGTTTAGCTTCAAAGATGAATGCTTTAAGTTCTAAACGTCTAAAGTTCTAAACAAGTCAAATGCTTATTTCCATGTTAATTTAGTACAATTATATAACTATTGCTTCTTTTCGAAGTTTTGCCTGACAGAAAAACATAGTCAGTTCTTGCCCTGTTTTCCAAACATACGACTGGAAAAAAAATCATTTATTGCATATTAACTTACTAGCAAGTAAAAGCAGTGTCTATATAGTTACATTTCAATTTTGATCATTTCAGCAACTTACTACAGAAATTTTAGTAGTTTAGAGAAATAAATTAATATGCTTCCATCCATTTAGAAATATAATTTACTCTGTTTAACATCATTTTGTAGGCAAAGGAAAAAGTATGATCAGCCAACTTCACCAGAGTATGAAAATACTGTTTTTTAGCGAGGAACTTCGTTTTCCTCCAAACGTGAAAGTTACTCTTGCAGTTCATACTACAAAATAGAATTACATGTCACCATAGGCAGTTGTTGGCACTATATTCCATATTTTGCTTCTGTTGGGAAGTAGTAAGACTAGTAAGTGAAGCTGAGTAAAAATAAAATACTGTTGACTATGTCATTATCACTTCAACTACAATAGTGAGTTTAATACCAAGGAAACATTATCCCACTGTGTTTAAATTCATCTCCCATAAGTTTAACTTTGCAAGCTGTCTTTATAAAAATGCGTTATGTTGGGGCTAAATAAAAATATATTATATTGGGCTGAATACTGTGGTCATATTGTGTTTGACTTTGTATCATTATTACCTGTTTTTTATGTGCCAGAACTTCATACTGATTTGTATTTAGTCCATTTAATCACACTGTATGGCTTGGATGCTGTGGAGGTTAACTGGTGGTGTTTCTTTTTGTTCTTTTTGTTCAGAATTTAATGTTTTTATGGTGGCTGTACATTGTGAAGCTTATGTTATTAGCCATGCAATAATATTAAAGGCAATAATATTAAAAAGATTGGTTTTCTAAAAATTAACAATATTCAGTGTATTGAATGGTTCATCATGGCTTCTGCGTATACATGTATTCACATCCACTGGTCACCTGGTCTTTCAGTGTCAGAATACTTAAAACATCCTTTAGATTTACTTCTTGATGACTGTCTTCGTTTTTCATGTGGCACATGGGACTTTCTTCAAGACTTTGTTTTACGTGTACGTTATGATCTGATTACCTGTCTTGTGATACCTGGATTTTTAAAACAATATCTCCAGCAGCTGACCAAAAGGGGGTGCTAATAGATCAAACAGTCAGATGTGTTGCATAAAGAGGTTAAGGAAAAGTTTTGTGCAATGGCTTAAGTCCCAGCTGCTGAATTGTGTCAGGAAAATACAAGTTTTCACATCTGGGTTTTGTGTAACATTCCGATCACAGCACTGCTTTTAGTGGAAGGCAAATTGATGCCATGTAAATATGGCAGCTTGTTACCATATAGGGATTAAGCAAAGGTAACTTAGTAGATATTTACAGTGGTAAAATTTGTTTCAGCAGTTGAATACAGATACCCAGAACTACCAAGTAATCTGTTCAAGTCAGATGCCGTAATTCAGACACTGCAAAAGACATCCACTGACCTTTTTTTAGTGTTTGGTTTCTCATGTTCAACGGAAGTTGATGGCTTCAGCAGAGCTGGGGCCTATAACTTAAGAAGGGAATTGAAGACCTAAGAATCTTCCCTGCAACGTGGAACTGCTATGTCCTTATCTCAGTGGGAAAAGATGGTTGAGAGACCTGATACTGTTATGAATATTGTAGTTTTCCAGTAGACTAAAAAACTTCAGTGGCTTCTCGCTGGACTCCTTCATTTGTGTAGCAGGGATGTCAAACCATTTTGACTTTGCTGTAACTGCAGATGATGGTGGAAGGGGAATACATACTTATCATGGAAGACGTGGTTAGATGATCACAGCATTTTTTGTTTTCAGGACACGTGGTACCTACAGAGAGTTTTGAATTCTACAAACACATACTTTTGCTGGTAGTCCTCATTAACACATTCTGTGTTACTGAGCTGATGTAAGAGTAACAAGTATTTAATAAGAAGGCCGTGTAGTTTAGTCTTTGCCAAATATCTATTCCTGTCTTCTCTATACAATGTAAAAGACATTTTACATATCTAGGTTTGTTGTGTGACTCTAAAATAACAAATAGTGGCCATAATTATTTCTAGATGCAATGTTCAGTTCTTTAATGCCTCTCTAAAGAACTATGCACAATGGAAGAAAAAGTTACTTTAACCTTTTTAAAATTCCTAACACTGGGACCCAGAAATATCATGAAAGTATATTGTTTTATAGCATATATAATAAAGTCTATGCTTAAGTAATCAGATTGGTGGCAAAATTTTGGTGTACAATGTTACAGTTTAAATGAACTGTAGAAATTAGTATAAAGAAATTACCATAAGCTGTAGAAAAAGAACAGTAGAGTAAAATAATAAGTAGTGTGAAATAAGTGTAATATACATCAAGATTAAGGAATTGAGATTCTCAATACAATGACATGGGAAGAAAATCCTTTTGTGAATATAAATTGAATTATGTTTAAATGGTGGACTCAGAAGATAAAGGAGCTGCTATAGTGTGGCAAAGTATATGGAAAATCATAAAGGAGAGAGGTGACTTTTTTTAGTAAACCTTAATTTTTGTTTTATGTAATTTTGAAGAGTTTTTGTTTTAAAAGGTAGGCTTTTACAATAAACTTAGGTTTTAACATTTAAACGCCTTGTTTCTTCATCACTAACAAGCTCCCTATAAGGAAGACATTTGGGCAGATTCACAACAGAGCTGTGGCCAGCTTGGAGCCTTGTCACACTTTGTTTATTAGACAGTAATCATGAAGGAAGTTTGTTTGGTACGTGTTTTGAATAGGTCATAAGTGAGCCTAGAAGATAGCAAGGTTTATTGTTGCTAGCTACATGTAAAACTTTCTGTATAGTTTCTGAAATTCTGAATTATTTTAACAGTCTATTTCTTATTAATCTAAGTATTCTGTGTACAATAATTCAGAGTAATAAATCGGAGTTTGATTAGACTTGGAACAGGGTAGAACTTCCTGCTCTTAAGGCTTCATCCCAAAATATTTCAACAAGGAAAAAAAAAAAAGCAGTCATAAAAAAGCAAAATGGAATAATGTGTACCTGTATTGCTTACAGAGAGAAAGGAAGAAAGCAGATTACCTTTCCAGAGGTTAGTAATAGAAAAAAAGCAGTAGGATCTTGTGAGAATGGAACTGTAAAATGTATGTTCTGTACTTCTGCAAGATTATCCATCAGAAAAGCTACCTAAAGTCAGGGTGGATGTGGGCAAATATTAATGGAGAATTTTATGAGAATGACTGTACTGTTGAGGATGAAATAAAAGGCTTAAATCTAGTGTTCACTTAAGTGATGTTGATTGCAAATTCATTTAACTTGAAGGTAGAATAGATATTATAAAGTTTATACAATTTCTAAGGTGAAGCCTGAGTGATGAAATTACACTTGCCATTGTGAGAGTTTGAGAAGAGAGGGTTGTGTGAAAGAGGTGCATTTTCTGGTTCTGTCCTCGGATTAGAGCCTGACATTAGCTATGAACTTACAGTGAAGCCTGTTGAAAATTAAACAGGCATTCTGGGAATCAAGCTACACTTTCTGTTAACTTTCAAATAGCAGTATTTCAGTTCATATGACGTTTCAGAGTTGCTGGTTTTCCCAAACTTCAGGTTACTTTCCTATGAGAGATGCAACAAATGGAAATATTGTCAGCCTGTAATCTTTAAAGTACAACTGGTATTTTATGTATTTTCACATGGAGGTCTCTCCTCCACTGACTTGAGATTCACTTTCCTAGTCTAGTCCAAAAGCCAGTTTTCAACCACTCCTCAATTAGGAAGTTCTTAGACAAAGTGTGTTAGGAAGTTCTTAGACAAAGTGTGTTCTGTCCAACTCATTGCAGTCCAAGGAAGGACAGAAGACAGCTTATTCGAGAAATGTACAAGGTTGCAAACTCCAGTAACAGTTGTGTATATTTCAGAATTCTGTAGTTGAAAGAAATGAAAAATGATGGAGAGGAGTAGTTGACTTAGGTTATTAAGCTGTCCATCTGCTTGTGAAAAATAGCTGAAATATCATGGAGAGCTTATGAAGTATGATGGCTTGGAAGTTACCCAGTTGTCAGAGTCATCTTGTGCAAAAAACCCAGCTCCCTCTGTGTAAAATGTGGAGGCATCTCAGAAAGATTCTGCCCACCTTTAATCTGGTGGGGTTTTTACCCTGCTCTTGATCATGGCATTAGTAAAAACAATGTCAAATGACGTAATGCTGAGTGGAAATCATTTTCAAGGGCATGGCATTTGTACTGTTCAAAGCTGATTAATGCTTTTTCAATTTAAAACAAAACAACCCACTCTCAACCATATTCAAACTAAATTGTGCTAAATTTTGTTTATAACTGAATTTATATTACAAGAAAAAGTATCATCCTGATCAGCCTTTTTACAGCCCTTGCATACGTGAATCTTTATCTAATCTTAATCTACATATTTATCAGACCTCTCCAGAGAGCAACCTTTAGAGAACTTCTTGATTCATAGTCTAGATGACTTTTCTTTAGAGAACCAAAGAATTAAATTGCATAATCCAATGTCCTTCTTTGGACATACATTAAGTAATGTAATGAACACTGTATCACATGAAGTTCTGGAATACCTGCAGAATATTGCTTTGATACTAAGGCTACTGTAGTGGAGGAGAAACTAATTTTCCTGTTACAATGGTTTTTTCCTTATTTAAGGTTGGATATTTTGTGGCTTTAGCTACTTAGGTCTGGAACACAAGTGTAATGCTGTTTGGGAGGCTCTTAGGATAACTTGGTGTGTAATTGAATAAGGACCAAGTAGCAGGCTGTTCTCCTAATACTGCAGTATCTCTATTCTGTTTTTGTGATGTATTATTTTATATGTGCAAATTGAAAAATAGCAGCCATGTTGAGCCAGAAACTCTGGTACAGAGATTTTGAGCTAACAAAGTTGTTACCTTGAATTTTTACGGAATTATTGTGCTCCCTTGCGCTTGAAAATTACTGGGTTTTGAAATAAGGTAACTTTCCTGAAAGATTTTGTCACTTTAAATAGGAATAGATGTGTCCGTCCATGCCACAGAGTTAGGTGATTCTATAAACTTTAAGAAGTTTTGAAGTTGTTAATGGCAGAGGGAAGATAATTTAGTAAAAGATAATCTGTCTTGAAAGTATAGATTTATGTTAAATATTTGAGAACTAAACTTTATTCCAGTTGCTTAGTTTCAGAAGGTTCTTGTAGAGAAAACTGAATTCCTGCATTTTTGCTCCTCATTTCTTTAAAATAGCCTTAAATATGGAGCACATTATTGTCTACCTGGATTTTTCCAAGGATTCTGATATGCCCTGTCAAAGCCTTCTCCCAGAAAAACTGGTGTGTTACAGTCTAATGAAGTGGTCCATGCAGTTAGTGAGGAACTGACTGACAGGCAGCACTCAGAGGGTGGTGGTGCCTCACTCCTTTTCACATTGGCAACCTGTCACAAGTGGGGTTCCCAGGGATCAGCTTTGGTCTCAGCACTGTGATTTCTTCATAAGTGGTCTATGGTGAGATCCTGATAAACCCTGATAAAAGTTTGCTGATGATACCAAACTGAGTGGGGAAGTGGACACTTTGGAAAGGAAATTCATTCTGCAGGAATACCTAGACAGGCTGCAAGAGTGGGCTAACAAGATCCTTATGAAGTTCAACAAGAGCAAGTTGCAGTTGTTCAGCCTGGGAAATCATAATCCAGAACCGCAGTATAGTCTGGGATTTACCAGACTGGGGGCTAGCGCTGGCATAAGCAACCTGGGGTCCTGGAGGAAGATAGTCTCAGTCTGTGTAGACTGTTGCTTCTGAGCAAAGAGAGGCAACAGATTGCTGGGTTGCTTCAACAAAAGCATAACCAGCAGAGATGAAGAAGTTATGATCCAACTGTTCTCAGCGCTTCTCAGGCTATACGTGCAATGCTACATGGACAGGCTGGAGATGGTCCAAAGAAAGGCCACGAAGATTGTCCAAAGGACAGGGAAGCCTGCAATATGAGGAAAGGCTGAAAGAGCTGGGTTGATTTAGTCTTGAGAAGACTTAGAGGAGGCCTGTCTCCATGTTCCAGTATTTTAAAAAGGCGGTTACACAGAAGGTGGACACTCCTTTTTTATCATGAGTTACATGCAAAAGGAGCTAATGGTACAAGTTACTCCTTCGGAGATCTTGGTTAGACACAAGGAAAATTTTTCACAACGTAGTAAAGTCAGTCAGCTATTGGAACAATCTCTCCAGGAAGTGGTGGGTTCCTTAGTGTTGGACAATTCAAAGATTCAGCTGGACAAGGTGCTGGGCCATCTTGTCTAGACTGTGCTTTTGCCAAGAAAGGTTGGAACAGATGGTCTTTGAGGTTCTCTTCTCTTCCAACCTGGTATTCTATCATGAGGTTAGAGAATTAGGTTTCTTGGCTTGCTTCACCTGCTGTTGCATTATTTTGCCAAAAGATGATTTGTTCTCAAAGGGCCTAATCCTTTCATTGTGACATAATGTAAGCTAAGGGCAAGTTTAATTTGTTAATTCAGTGGTGTGGAATTGGGTTCTCTGTTTCCATATGTATCTTACAGATTTATCAATTATACAAGAAAATAAACTATTTCTTGGAAATGAATAAGCTAACCCAAAATTATTTAGAAATGAAACAAAATAATTGTGAGTTTTGTCCACTCACAACCAGAAAACTCCATTTGCAGTATCAGCTTAGAGTTTGTTTTGTCAATTTTTTGGTTTAGTTTGGGTTTTTTGAATTTGTTAATGTCCTGTTATTGAAGTGTAGAATTGGAGCTTTACCATTACAAATAGATTTAGGATTTTTTTTCCTCTGATGCCATCAGTTTAAGGATAAGAATTCCAGAATGCTTGCAGCAGCCTTGTATTTTTCTGTCTGTTCGTGACAAACCAGCTACTGTACATTCATATAGAGCAGTACAGTCCTTGCCACTGGCAGTCTCTCTGTGACAGAGAGCCTGTAGGCTGACATAAAGTGCAGCCTGTTGTGAACTGCTAAGTGGGAGTCTGCCAAAAACTCAGCAGACAGAACTAATTGGGGAGAAAAAGGATTTTTGTGCCCTCATCTCTCCCTCTTCAATTTTTTTTACAAGACGGATATTGTTAAAGTAACTTGTTTATGTAAGATTTGTCTGCCTCTATTTTCTCATTGCATGAATCATTTTTTAACTTCAAGTCTTGCACTGCAGGTCACTGAGCACTTCCACATGGCGGCTGGCGCAGGGCCAAACTCGAGACACGCAACTCATCACAGTTGATGAAAAATTGGTAAGGGTTTTCTACTGAATACTATGATACAGCCTTCAGGGTTATTTCTTCACAATAGGCATTCAGTATGGTATTCCGCGTTCTTCTAGGAAAAAGCCGTATAAATGTGAACTACAAAGCAACAGTCCTTCATACACTTTTAAAAGTGGAACATCAGTAAAACATAATTATGTGAACAAATATGGCATTCCAAATGTTAAGCAATGAAAAATTATGAGTACCTTACGTATCATTTTTATATTTTAGTCAAAGACCAGTGTGAGCTGTAATTAATAACAAGTTTGCTCTTTTTGAAATTTATGTGTTTTGTCTGTGTAGTGAAATTATGTTGAATTTGCCAGTTTCCTGAAATTTTCTTCATTGGTACCCATATTACTAAAGATACTGTGTAAAGATATATCATGAAAGATTATTGTTACTATGCACATACACTCTAGCTTTTGAATATGCATGAAGGTTAGATTACAACTGGAAACAAATGCATAACATTCTTCTGCTAATCAGTAGCAGATCAGAAATTTGGCAATCTTTTCTTGTAACTTCTTCCATAATGTGTGGTCTGTTACTCTAGATGCAACCTGACACTTCTGTTTACATTATTCAATAGTATAATTTTTGTGAGACTTCTGGGGAGAATGCATCACAGCAGAAGCATGCCTTTCATTGGTTTTCATATTGCTTTTGAATCTACAGGAAAACAATGTTCCTATCGTATGTACCAGACGGTTCACATTGTACGTATCTTTTTTGTATCCCTGAAGCTATACTAACTACCTAAGAAATATTTGGAATTTATATTTATAAACTGTCCGTTTGTAATGATATGTACAAGTTGAGACAGCGGAAGTTTAACAGGCTGTTGGAAAAATCACACTTTACCAACTTTTGGGGCTTTTTTTCTCTCATACTTTGTATACAGATGTAGCATTTGTATACAAGTAAAAAATCAATGACTTCATAAACTTCTTTCTGAAGTTAAGAAATAACAGTATAATCTTAGATTTAAAAATTAAGGAAAAAAATAGTACTTGATTCTTGCAAATATGATTATTTCTCTAGTCTAGTTGCATAACTTGGGGTCAGGGAATTTGTACAGAGATTGTGAGTCACTGTGTAAACAAGATTGAAAAAGACAGTAGACCTGCATTTTCTGAAATTACTTCTAAATGCACTGTTCTTTAATGTTAAAATATACATATATATATTTGAATACAGCTTTTATCATGCTTAAGAAGTATCACATTTGCCTATTGTGGCCTTGGGTGATGGATACGTATGTCTGAAAAGACTACAATGCAAAGACAGACCCACAAAAAAAAATACTCTTACATCTTCCATATTGAATTTAAATGTACATTTTCCAAGGTTAGTGTTGTACATTACCCTGTCTAGCTATGAGAGTTTATACTTCCAGTTGAGTTAAAGTGAAACTAGTTTGAATTACAGCTATTCAATTCCCTTAGTGTTATTGTAAATACACTGTACATGGAGTGCATATTTCTAATGTCATTATATGTTGTCATCAAGTTGAAAACTCTCATATCATATTTATTGAGGTCTTTTGAGATCTCGTATTATCAGCCATTAAGCCATTTATTTTGATACATATAATGAATCAAAATGATTGTCTTTATTTCTTGAAGTATTAGATTAAATGTCAGACTAAATAGTGTTTTCTTACAATGTTGTGCATGTAGTTCCATATTCTAAACACAAAAGTCTTTTTTCTTTTTTAGTTTATTAGAGGACCTGAAACAAAATGACAGAAAATTAGAAACTTCATTTGTGGATTTCATTAAATTTTGGGAATAGTTTCCATAATGTTCTAAATTAATGTTTTTTAATGGGCAAAAATTGTCTCAGGGTTTGATGTGATTTTCAACTCTTTCAACATTAGAAGTTCTCTAGACACCTGTTAAATCTCGTGTTAAAGTAGAGTACTATCTTACCTTATTTTAGGTTGCTGCAATATATTTCGTATTTTTAAGTATGATTAATTGCAACCAATTGAGACTAATTTAGCATTTTGCAGGTATTTTCTGTTAATTAATGTTACAAAGCATAAAACCATTATTTCCTTGCGAGTTGTATTTAAACTGTACTCTGGAAATGGATGCTTAACATTTAATTGAAAAAAAACTTTTTTCTATTACAGATTGTTAAAAATCATTAAATCCTATTTTGATGGGTTTGCCATCCTTGTAATATTTTAATTTTTTTTTTTAAAGCTGGACATCACCTTATAGATGCTTTTACTTGCATTTCAGAAGGAGCAGGAACAGGTGGAAGAGGGGATGTGGTTATCCTTGTTTGCTGCTCTCATCTTCTAACTTATTTTGAAACTGAATTTTTCTGTGACTTGATATTTATGAGGCTGGTAGAGTAATGCTAAGGTTGTTGAAAACATTTAACTGCATACTGTAGTGGAATTAATCTGTATTTCCAGTGCTTTTGTAGACCTTATATTCTTGTGTGTGCATGCATATGCTAGAACTTGTTCAACAGAATTATTTGGTTCTAGCAGTGCTAAAATATTCCTTGTGTTGGGAAACACAAATTAAATAGAAGAGGTATGAGCATCCTGACATTAAATAATTAGGCGGTAGTCAGTCACTTACTTTCTGCAGCCTAGACTCTTCTCTGTTAAATACAACAGAAAAATGAGTTCTAATGAAATAATAGGAAAACTAGTGGTTTAAACCTCATTAATCACACTAGAAAAAGGTGTGTCTCTTCAATATAAAAGAAGTTAAATGCTCAGCTTGTGTAGAACACATCCAAGAAATTATGTCTTTGTCTCAGTTATTAGCTGTTTTCAGTGAATGCTTAACAAAATACCTTTTAATGAACAGTAAAACCTGAAGAAAATAACATACAAAATGAACAAAGCTCAACAGAAGCACAATTCTTGCATCACATTTTGATTCTCTAGCCGCCGATTAGGTCATACTCCAAGAGTCTGGACAAATAGCTATGTGAAAAGTAGTCTCTCAAGACCCTGCTTGCATTAGGAAATTTGGGCTATGGAGGGCAAAGGCTGTCAGCAGCAAATCTCAGGTAATGTTCCAAATTATTTAACTTTTTGTGTATGGTGTAACATATATCATTATATCATCATTATAAAAAGTTGAAGTGGTTTTGCCTGAAATAGGGATTTGAGCTGTTCTAATTCCTGTGATTTGTTTCAGTTGTTATGAGTAGGGTTCATCAATACTGTGTGTAGCTAAAAGTCATCCAGTTCAGCGTGTGTGCTTTAAGCAGGCTTCTTCCCAGTCAGTGCTGGTAAGGTTGCATTGTGGATGTTTAGCCTGGAGCTCAGCACTCTGGTGGAGGTTGTTCTTTGCAGCTGAAAGGTTCCCACAAATATTTGTCAATAAAAGGACTTTTTTACTCGTTAAATGATGATATCTCAAGAATGTTTCAAAATTAGAACTACTGTCAGAAATTATCTGTTGCATTGCTAAAGCAGAATATTCAACTGATAATATATATTCTGTAGCTCAATGCAAAAACTATTGCAAGAGCAGTTATAGGGCTTGGTTTCTGGGGAGTTGTATTAATTCACAGATGTTTTTATTCTGTATCAGGCCAAGATGAAATAAGATGAGTTGCTGCAGGGAGTTAAGTATTCCAGGCCAGTGCTACACAATGCAGTTTAAATGATACTAAAATAGTTTTTTCAGCATGGTGGGAACATCTGGGGCAGACTACTACAAGCATGAGAGGTTAAATACAACAATGCTATTAACATTTCATCTTGTGTCCTGAAATTGTTTTATCTATACCGCTAGTTAACCTTTCTAAGTAACAGTTTGGAAGTCTTAGTACTGAACCTCATTAAAGGACCATTTTTCATCAGACTGTAGACAAACTCTATAACTCACTGAAGATACCTTGCATAAACCAAACTGGGCATAGAAAATCTGAACCTTTATTTGAGGGTGAGCCATTCATACTTTTGAAAGAGCACTCAGGATGAGCTGAAAATGCCATATACTGCAGCAGCCTAGGCCAGTGATGTAGGTCAATGTGGATGAATGAAAGGCCATGATGTTGTCTACCTGAATTTTAGGAAATCCTTTCCCACATCTTCCTCCTGAGAAAAAAAACAAAACCTGCTCATGGCCTAGATGGGTGTACTTTTCACTCGGGGGAAGTTTACATGGCCAAGAGTTAAATACTGAAAGGCAAAATCCAGAGAGTGGTGGTGGATGAAGTTAAATCCAGTTGATACCGATCATAAGTGGTGTTCCCCACGGCTGAGTATCAGAGCTAGTCCTGTTTGATATCCATATTGGTAATCTGGTCAAGGGGATCGAGTGCACCCTCAGTCAGTTTGTAGGTGCCACTAACTTGTACAGGAGTATACGTCTGCTGGACGGTAGGAGAGTTTTGTAGGGGAATCTGGACAGGCTCATTATTGGGCTGAGGCCAATGGTGTGAAGTTCAATAAGACTGAAGTCCTGCTCTTGGGTCACAGCAATCCCAGGCAATGCCACAGGCTGAGGAAGAATGAGTGGAAAAAGGACCTGAGGGTGCTGGTGACAGCAGCTGAACATGAGCCCGGGTGTGCCCAGGTGGCCGAGAAGGCCAATGGCATCCTGGCCTGGATCAGCACTAGTGAGGCCAACAGGAGCAGGGCAGGGATTGTCCCCCTGTCCTGAGCACTGCTGAGGCCACACCTTGAGTGCAGAGTCCAGTTCTGGGCCCCTCCAGAAAGACTCCAAGAAAGACACTGAGGGGCTGGAGTGAGTCCAGAGAAGGGCTATGGAGCTGGGGCAGGGTCTGGAGGACTAGTGCTGTGAGGAGCAGCTGAGGGAGCTGAGAGTATTTAGCTTGGAGAAAAGGATCCTCAGAGCAGACATCATTGTTCCCTACAACTACTTGAAAGGAAGATGTAGCCAGATGAGATTGGTCTCCTCTCCCAAGCAGCAGTTCACAGGAGAAGAGGAAATGGGTTGGATATTAGGAAGAATTTCTTCACAGGAAAGGGTGTAAAGTGTTGGAACAGGCTGCCTCAGGATGTGGGAGTCACCATTCCGAGAGATGTGTAAAAAATGTATATATATGTGTGCTTGAGGACATAGTTTAGTGATGGGCTTGGCTGTGCTGAGTTAACAATTGGATTCAATTATCTTACAGACCTTTGCAGTGATTTCCTTGATTCTAATTACTATTGTGAAATCTGTGTCAAGAATCTTAGCAGCTTCCTTTTGGCTGTGTAGGAGTATCATTTAGTGTCTGTTTTAAATCTTTACTACTAGATACTCCAGGAGTAACAGCATATTAATAGGATTCTCGGAATATGAACCTTTTCCACAAAAAAGTTGCGGAAACACTCCAGTCCATTTTTTCTAGAAGACTGTGTTATTAGCAAACATCACACGATGTTTTCAGGATTGAGTCATAGTTTGTTCACTATCCAAATCCCAATTTTGGCTAGGATTAAAAATTAGTGAAATTGTATAATCTTTGTTTGATTAAAGAACCATAGACTTTACTATAATAAACAGTGATAATACTGCAGCTCAAAGTAAAATATACAAACAAGTGAAAAATAGTCTGGAACGATGAAATTTCTTCAAAACTCAGTCTGATAGTCTACAGTGCTATGAAACAAAGGACATAGTAAATCGTGCTTTAACATGCATTTGGAAGTGTAATCATAGCTTTCCCAAGAACTGAGAGTATATAATACACTTTGCTTTGAAAACCAAAGGAGAAATGTGTCATAAAATTATGTGTGAGACAGTGTGACATTGCATTGAAGACTGTGTGTAGGAGCTGTTTTTTCAACTCAGTGAAGAGAAACACTTGGCAAAGTATGTATTTATTAAGGACAGGCTTACTAGATTTTCTTTTATTGAAACTACTATTTCAGCCAAGAATTCTCCAAGCATTACCTCTGTGCTAAATAATAAGGATATAATGGATGTTCTATGTTTTGGTTTTCAAAACACTGTTAACCCATTGTGGGTTAATTCCTTAAGGGTGAGGTGAAGCTGTTTCTAAATTACCGTAATGGGATAAAAGAATTTGCAATAACCTTTCATTTAATCCACTCTATCTGCAGTATTTATTCAAGTGGCTACCATAAAGAATTCAATTCAGGACAGTGTTCCTCTGTAGATGGGGAGTCTGACTTACAAGTTTTTCTGTACTTTATATGTATAGCTCTGATAAGAACTTGTCATATTCAAAGCATACACAGGACCAGGATGGTAATTTGGGTGGGGGTTTAGTGTTACTCATTCCCTCCCCTTAGCCTCAAATTTTCCTCTTGTGGCTTGTCTTCCTTTTATTTATTTTTTCTTCTAAATTAGATCAGCAGCTTGCATTTTGCTTCAGAATAGTGAAAAATCAGTTTTAAAAAAATGAAGCTGTTACGTAAAATTAGGCTAATAAAGTTTTTTTCCCATGCTTTACTTTGCAAATATGTTTTGAAAAACAGTTTCTAGTTTTGTGAAAAGGGCCTTTGCTTATGGAGCCTGTGATTTGGAGAAGCACTTCAATCATGGTTGTGTCAAATAAGCAGGTGATTAGCTTATTTGAACTGTGTTGTACTTGAGATTCAAGATTTTAAAAAGTGTTTTGTTTTCCTTTGGTCATCTGCAGTTCTGTGTTTAACTGCTCTGATGTTTGAATGATTCTAGAGGCTGATTAAGGTATGAAATTACCTTCTGGAATTATTTCAAAATTAATTTTTTCAGTAAAAGTAAAATATTCAGAAGAGAAGACCACTAGGAAGAAAAACACATGCGCATCTACTTTAATAAAACTGGCTAATTTGAGAGTGGACTTGCATAGGGTTAAATGCTTAAAGGCCTTTACTCTGCAGTCACCAGTAGTTTGTGTGAAACTGCATTTTTGCTGCAAAACATAATCTTTTTAAAAGTTATTTTTCTATTTCTTTGTTCTACCCTGCCCACACTCCCCCATTTCCCAACCTCTCTCACCCAGCAAAGACTAAGAAATACTACTTTCGGGGAGGAAAAAACCTTGTTTAGCTTAAAAAAGCAGATTAAGTGAAATGTAATATTTGAAGGGTTTAATGACTCTGGAAATGGTGATAACCTTTCTTACTTCATGTACACCATTCTTATCTGCCAGAGTATATATTTGCTTTTAAGCATTAATTTTTTTTGTTTCTAATTGAAATAATTTAGCATATCCTTCTTTATAGTTATGGTTGGTAGTTGCATTTGGGCTTAATTACAGTACAAGCTAAGGTGTATTTACCAGTTTATCTAGTTATGTGCATGCTTTCAGTACTGCATATTTACTATATTTTGCTGTTTGGCAATTAAATCCCTCCTCAGTTGGACTATGCTAGCTCAATTCAGTCTGTCATACTTGCTACAACTTGTTTTTGTAAGCAGGTGTAGTTTGATGAAGCTTGCAGTGGTTTGGAAAACCCAGCTGGTTGATAAAGTGATTTCTGTAAGAATGTCTTTAGGCAACAAGTTACTCTCTGTGATAAAGAAGCTTTCTATAACTCTGACAGTCCAAGTAAAGAATTTTCCATCACCTTCATCTGTCTTCTAAGAGCAATAAGTATTGCTATATTACTAAAGTTCAGTTGTAAATACTTCTGGTGTTCGATTTAGAAAACTGTGCATTTTTCAGGTAGCTCAGAACCCTTTATAAAGTGATAGATGGTTGTATCCATGAGAGCAATTTCCCTTTCATCCCTGTTTAGGTTTATTTTGGGTTTAGGCTGGGGTAAAAGATTTGGATTTCTTTGGTCTGAGGGTCTTTTCTTTTGGTGCATAGTAGTAGTGCTCCCTATGCTGGCTGTTGGAAGGAGGAGTGTCTGCAGCTGAGGTT
This sequence comes from Rhabdornis inornatus, assembly GCA_013397075.1. Lineage (NCBI taxonomy): Eukaryota > Metazoa > Chordata > Aves > Passeriformes > Rhabdornithidae > Rhabdornis > Rhabdornis inornatus. Next base: position 91,676 of record VWZS01000622.1, read on the forward strand.
CCACAACCCTTCTGAGTATCTGTTTTCTCTGCGCATCCTTCATACAGCATTATTGTGCAAAAATTTCAAGGCCTCAATCTAGAGCACTTGGTCAAAGTATGTCTTTTTGAAAAGTATGTAGGTTTTTTTTTTATTTCATTACATAGTATTTAATTTTCTGTCAAAGAATAATACTTTTGAAGGTGTTGCTGTGATGGCTGCTCAGAACAAATTAAAGGGGTCATTGTGCTGTGTTTGGTTTGGATTCCAAAGGGTTAGTCATCGTGCAAATACTTACTTGGTTTTGGAAGTCTGAATATGCAAAACATGTTTCTGATCTGCTAGAAAGGATAAAAGTAAGTCATTGATACAGCCAAGTAATCAACAGGAATAAGAAGTAACTTCATTTTTTGTAGCTGTTTGGTTCAATGTTTTTTCTTTTTAAAGGGTGGTGTTTCCATGTTCTCATAAAACGGTTCCATTATCTGAACCTTTTCTAAAACACCCGAGTTAGTATCCCATGTTATGATATATTTCTGTAGATGCCATGAGGTTTTTTGTCTTTTCAGGGTTAGTGAATAAATTCCCGTACAGTGCTCATTTTTCTGTGCATTCAGGTGTGTCTTTCTGCATTTCTGTAGTACTGAGTTGTAGACTTAAACCACAACTTCTAGCCTAAGAAATGCTAGAAAACCACAAATCCTAGGAAAGTTCCTTGTATCGACATGAAAGCTGTTTCTAGTCATGAAGTTCTAGCTGAATCATTTTATCAAGTCAGAAAGGAAAAGCTTTCCTTGTCTGGGAAGACTGGTAATTTAATGGGAATCATCATGCTGCAAGAAACCTTGAGGCTTCTTCATTGCTTTCTGACTCTACTCAGATCATCAATGATGCTTTTCAAATTCTTGATGGTATGTTTGTGAGATATCTTTGAAGTACTTTCATACTGGCAAAGCTAATCTGTATTAAGTGGAAACATGGACCACGGAGAGAACATCTCAGATCCAGAGTTTTAGCATGCCATTTAGTTCTTGTGTTGTGAAGCACACACTGTAGGGAAATTACTTAGTCTCTTGTGTATCTGTTTTGGCATACTCAGTTGTACTCACTCCAGGTTTAAAGCAAAAGAAAGTCTTTGCAGATGGGAAAATAACTTATCCTTTTACCCATTACCCTGAAAATTTGGTGAACAAGTGAGAAGAAGCTGAGCGATAAGGAATTTCTATAAAATGCTGACATACGAAAGACAGTATTTTTTTAAAGTTGTTTTAATTATGTTACAAATATTTCTGAAAAATTATGACTGGTTAGTAATTAAAATTTTTGCAGAAGTTGTTGGTTTTACTTATCAGTTCATTTTCTAGATGTGCACATAAATTCACATATAAAAATAACTGTTTTCCTATGTAGGCCAACATCTGTATAAATCATGTATTTGAAGTTTTTACTGAGTATCATATTAACCAGGCAGAAGATGTTTTAAAATAAATATTTTAGCTTGCATTAGTATTTTTTTTATTCTTCTGGTTTGTATTTTTTCTTAGGACCACATTTTTGTTGCTGCATTGACTATGTTTGAAAGCATTCTTGAGTCAACTCATTCTGCATCTGTTGAGTCAGAAGCTGAGTATCTTCTCTCTAATGTCTGGTCCCAATACAAATTCTTACTTTTTTATCACCGTTTAGTAAACACAATTGTACACTGTTCTCTCCTTTGATTTTTTCCCCCACAGCAAAATAGAAAACTGAAAAGAAACATGTTGTGTATCGAGTTGAATTTACGTGATGATGTATTTCTCTCTATTTCATTAGAAAGTATACAACCATGATTTCTGTCCTGTAAGTAAAGGCCAAGCATATAGAGGCCAAAGCACTAATTACAGGAATGGACTTTTAGAGATAACAAGCTGAAACCGGTTGTGAAGTAATATGAATATGTTCTAGTTATGATTGAGCTTTTTTAGAGAGGGATTTTTGAAACCATAAATTTTAATTAGCTATATAGATCAATGAAAATAAACCCATTTTGTCCAATGGTACTAAGGTATATTTTATTGATAACATTGAAACTGTTGAAGCCCCATCAATCCTTTCCATCCCCACCAGGAAGTAATGACTGCACTACTGTTAGAAAAGAACCTTCTGAAACACAGTTAAGGTTTAAAAGCTATACGCACTAATTAACAAAATACAGTGAACATTTAAGCTGTTAATAGCCGCAACATCCCTGATGCATAGACCTTCAATATGCTAACACTGCATAACAGTTCTCTATTGTGCATCTCTTTAATGAGGGTAACTGTGTCAGTTCTTTTCCTGCTTCACTACCTGCTGTGTATGGAAATTATGTACACTATTTAGCACTTTCTTTCAACTTCTAAAGTGCATGCATATTACATAGAAGCATTACATCCTGCTTTAGGATAAGGGGCAGCTTTTAACAGGTCTGATTTCCTTGTAGTTAATCTTAAGTGCAACTTTTCTTCTTCTAAAAAGCATGCACTAACAGGGATTTTGCTCTAAATTTGCATTTCTTGATTGGGGATTTGCTTCTGTTTTTGTCTCTTGTGTCTCACCCCACTTATAACTGTATGGGCAAAGATCTGTTATAGAAATAATTTTCTCTATAAAGGAGATGTGAAGAATAGAGAACATGCATCACAATGAAGGCAGGCATTGGTTGAATTTCTTGATACTGTTCTTAGTAGCGGACTATACAGTAGTGTGACAGAACTGTCAAGTAAAAATTTAAACCCTACTTTTTGCCTTTTTTTTCACCCTCACCTTTGATGAATAAACAGAAGCCTAAATAGTTTGCTAAATTTTAAACCTTAAAGTTAAATGCTGCTCCATGGCTACCATTCAGTATGGAATTAATTAATTGGTAGTTGTGAGGTGAAAGGAAAAGAGCACTAGAAAAGGCATGATAATGGGATTTAAATTTTAGTATTCTTTGCTCTAGCTTCCTGCCCTGGGACATTGTTACTTACTTAAAACTGAATTCACATTAATGTTTCATATGCTGTAGTGACAGTTTTTCTTATGATTTCATAATAAGAAATCTTACCAGAGTTATCAGTTCCTAAGATATTGCTGTACATCCAAATGGGTACTCAACAGCTCAGACCTTAGAATATTTGCTGTCCAGGTTAGATTAGGAATTGACCAAGGTGTTCGTGCCTCACAGCTGCAATTCTACTACCTGTGTGTAAGTAGTTTCCTAGTTCCCTGCAGTCTCTTCCCTATTCTGCTCCCTTGGGTCTTCTGCAGCTTCGATGGATAAGGGAGCTTTGAGAAAAAGCCACATATTTAACATCAATTTAAACCATTTCCAAAAGCTGAAGATTATGGAACAAGTAGTACCTGAATCTGGGAACTCTACTGGGAACTCTACTTATTTGGAAATTTTCTTAATTGGTGCTTTAAAAAAAGCTGTGTAACGTTTTCAGATGGGCATAAAGTAGATCATAATTTTAAATTTTCTGATTCCTGAAAAACAGTAACCTTAAAAAATTCATTTAAGTCATGTGCTTATGGATTACTTTGAAAATCCATAACTTTTAGTGAATGTTAAAAGTAACTACTTTATTAAAATGGCATTAGAAACACACAAAAAGTACAGAAATTATTTCCAGTGCACAAGAGTAGCCTGAATTTTGGCTTTCACTTCAGATATGAAGACCTCATCCTGAACCGCTGGTTAAGGCTCTTGGTGTCCATGGTCAAAACTGGATTTTATAGACTATAAATCATTAGTAATGAATAATTCACCAAGATGATGTTGGAATACTGTGTTTAGCTTTGCAAGACAGTCTGCTTTACTGTGACTTATTCTGGGGTTGTATTCTGAATAATCAGAACTGCAAACTGAATAAATTATGTTTGAAAAACATGACATCACTAAACTACAAGTAAACTTCAATATGCTATTTATTTAATAGTATATACAAAATTTAACTAACTGAGGGAATAGCTACAAAGTTCTTTTTATCCTAGGTAGTGTCTATCTGCTAGTACTTCTCTCTGCTTTCTTTCAAAGCTCTTTCCTGCCTGTTCTCTTGTTTTCCACTGAGAAATAATGTCTGTAAGAGCAGTTGCTTACGGTAGTAAAGTAGGTAAGTGTTACCATAATGTAAATTATTCAAAGATAAATCAGATTGTTTCAGTTGTTTGATTACCCTCTCATATTCTAAATGCAGGTAAACTAAGACTGCCTCTTCTTTGATTTGAAAGTCTGTCATCTAAAAATGTGGCTGTAGTCTTATTCTTCACTAGTTGATTTTCTTGCATGTTTTTTAAGCTGAGCATTGTGGATTTCCAGTAAAGTGCTTGAAATACGTGCACCGTAGAAAACTGTATTTTTAAAAGGCCTCACAAAAAGATCTAGCCACTTGTCTGTGTGTACAAGCAAGATTTGCTTGCATATGCTTTGCATGAGCTAGAAGGTATACTTTCTCTATTGTGGGATTAAAAGAAAAAGTAATTTGCAAGATCTTCTGTAATTCAGACTTTTTTCCGTCTTGTTCAAGATAATCATGCTGTTTGTCATTTTGTCAATTTGAATAACATTGCATCTACAATGAAGTCTCTTATGAGTACTAGTGGCAACATCAATCTATTTTTAAAAAATATACTCTTTGCCCCTGACTGCCCCAGGTTTCCTCTAATTAATAATGATTTTCTTAATATAGATATATGGAGAAACTAAAGTGAAAACCCAGCTATTTGATTTCCTTTCTTTTTAACATCTTTTTATTTAGGCAGACAACATCTACACAGCTAAGACATACTGCTACAGGAAAAAAATACAGTATTAATAAATAACACATTTTTGTTTCTTGTGATTATTTCTTGGCAGAAAAATGATACTGAACAAGAAATAATCTGTCAGTGCTTAAAGTGGGACTGAGGTGTTTCTATTGTTTAATTTTTAAGTTTGTAAGATGAGATTGCAGGCTAAATGGCTGGTATTTTTTACAAGTGTGTCAAGAAAAAATGCCTCTCTTTTTTGAGTCTTGTCAGGGTAGTGGGAAGTGCAAAATCATAATTTTTGATTTTCTTTCAAATGTTGTAGTTTAAACTAACAAAAGCACAACTCAGCAGCTTTTCCCATGACTTGCAAGTAATCACTTTTATAAATACCAATTTTCTGTGACTTTTGGAGGAGATGTAACTAGAAAATTTGGGAATGTACTGCAGACTTCTAGTGAAGTGTTTTAAAGACATGAAAGAAGGACTGTTGGGAAGGATGTTTTCTACTTATTACTGTGAAGTCATGTCCAGTTGTTATTCCTGTTTGCTCTTTCCTAGTGTTTTTCTCAAATCACAGATTCAAAGAGATGCTCGTTTAATGGTGTGTGGAATGTGTTACGCCATTTTATTTTTAGTATCTCATACAAGCAAGTATAGAATAATATTAAGCATGTAAAATGTTGGGAAAGTGTAGTGAGCCTTTGGAGCAGGACAACAGGGAAGTTCTCAAGGAGTTCTTGCAACTGCAGTGAATTCTCAGACATCATGGTTGCTATAGTATTGCCTTGGCTGTGAAATACAAACTGATGAATAGAAATGCTGAAGCTACCAGTGCTTGTTTTGAATGCTGACACTTCCTTTGCATAATGGCAGTCAGCAATCTAAAAAGTATTATAGTGGACTTAGCTTGATTCCAGTAATGTGATGGTTTCTGCTTCTGTTAGACCTACTTTTCTCTGTTTTCAGTTTATCTTTAGTTTTTTGCAAAACTGCTTGTGAGAAAAGATTTTCTTTAAATGGAAGCTTTCATGAAATCTTTGTTATTGTCAAATTCTATTTCCTGTTTACAATGTTTGGTTTTCTTTTTAAAAATACAGTTCTTTAGGTGCTTTTTTCAGCTTCTTTATTAATCATTCTGTAGGATGGCTACATGGGAGAATATGTTATGAGTAATACCATGTTGTTCACCATTTACTGTGATAATGCAAAATGATTGTGAAGCCTGAAAGAAAACTGTATCCTGTGTGATACAAAGTTTCCTAAGGGCAAATATGCTTTTTCCCCTTGTTTTGTCTATAGCTGTTAGATAAATATTGTCTGACCATGTTTAGTTCATTCTGCTCCATTTTTCCATTTGCAGTTTACGTAGCAGATTCTGTTCTCTTGCGTTTGCTTCAAAAATATTGCATTGAAGTGTAGAAACACAAATGTTCTGATTCTGACTTACAGTTAAGCAGCTGAGCACATTAAATAAAAAACTTTTTTCACAGCAGCTGCTTTGTGGGTATTATGCAAGATGTTCTGTGCTTTGATATAACAACTTCTAAATCAAGTGAATTGCAACACGAATTTATAGCAAAACTTTATGTAGTTAGTCTGGTAAAACATGGAGGTAGGGAAGAGAGCAAGCTGTTGTAAACTCCTATAAAGTACAGAAAACTTCTACTTTCTCTTCATTCTAACAAGTGTAAAACTATTAAGGTTAAGTAGGTGGGGCAACCGGAAGTAATTGCTAAGGCCAGTGGCATTTTTGTGGTTTCATAAAGGCAGAAGCTAATTATTCAGTTTTTATTTAAGTGAAATGATGCCAAAAAGGAGGTTCCTGCGGAGCAGCTGCACTCCTTCAGTGTTACCCTAATTTACCACAGACACAACTGTCACAAATAGAACTTTTAAACTTGATATATAGCCACGAAAGTAAGGAGCCCTTTGTCTGGAATGCATGCAGAAGAACTCCTTTATACAAATCAACCGGCAGATGACGGACAATGATGAAAATTTGATTCTTTGAAGTCATAATGGTCATTGAAATGTGTGAAATTCTGGTATTGAAAAGAGAGCGGCTAGCAAGACTCTAAATCCTGGGTGGTTGCTGGAAGCTTGCTGGGAGGTTTTTCTGTGTTTTGACATCAACTTCCCATTGCTTTTTCCCTGTTTCCTTTATAAAAAAAAAAAAAAAAAAGAGTGCTAAACTGTAGGTAGTTAATAGTGGTTATGTACAGTTTCTTTCTTCATGGTGAAGGAAATGCCATAGAAGAAACATGACACCTTTATGCACACCTGACCCATCTATTCAAAACCATTTGTTTTCAGAGCTACTTTCAATCATTTTGTCTCTCTCCTTTAATTAGAGAGTTCCATTTCTTGTCCCCTTTGGAATTTCTGCTATTAGTGGAGTACTTAAAAGAAGGAAATTCTCGTTTCCTTTAAAAGTCATCTTCATGCTGAATAGTGCTTTCATTGACACTGCCTCTGTGAATCAGTTTTTCTACTGCTGCAGAGCACATTTTGTTTGTTACTACCCTTCCCAGAACAGCTTTAGCAGGCTTTCCACCCTGACAAACATTCTTAAATAATGTAAGTTGTAATAAAGAAAAGCCACTATATTTGTAAGAAATTTTATGTGATTTCTGCTGTTTAAAAAAAAGTGGTTTGTTCCTTAGAGCTTATTTCAAGGAGAGACAAAATGCCTCAAAATTAGTATTAAATTTTCTTGAGTTACAAAAAAAAAAAAGAAATCAGAGTTTGCTATTCAAATAATATATATATTACGAAAAACAGAATGCCAAGAATGCACCTTTTAGGTGCATTCTGACATTTTAGGTGCCTGTTTTTAAAATGTCATAAATTCTTAGTAAACCTATACAGTTCAAATCTCAAGTCTTTTATATTGTCATCTAATATCTTTAAGATTTTGAATTCTGAACACCTCACTAGTATCTTAATATGCTAATACAGCAAAATTCATTAAGGAACACTTTAAAAAAAAAGATAGTAATGTGAAACTAGCTGTCAAAAATATCTTTGTTTTGGAAAGTTGGTTCATAGGTAGTTTCAATGAGAACTTAAACTCAGAACAAAGCACTGAAGACCCAGTAAAGAGTTCAACCCGATGCAGCATAGTTCTTTTCAAGTATTATATTGTTTTAATGGCATCTTGGAGCGGGAGCTTTAGCCCATTGAAATGTCGCTTAAAGGACAGGTTCTTCTGTCACTAGCTAGAGCTGTGTGGATGAAATGATCACAATAGAGTGTTGTAATGCATTTTAAAAGTGTGAGAAATCAGTTTGTCTAGACTAAGAGTGCGCCTACAGGGAATAAGAATCTTAGAGCTTCTGTGCTCTTTAGGTGTCAAGTATGTGATAGATGCCAAGCCTTTTTATTCCATATCTTTGGCAACAGCTCAGCTATGCTACAGTACCTTACATGTCTACAGCAAGCAAAATCAGTGATTTTATGTCAGGACAACTTGAGCTTCAGCAACCTGAAACTCATTGTCCTAACAACTGTCTGTTCAATTGCCAGCTTTTAAAATGGGAAAGATATCAATAAATAATTGCTAGATTCCCAGAAGGCATCAAAACTATAATGAATGTATGTTTGGGGAGCTAGCAACACCATGAAGATATTTCAGTTTTGGAAAGCAGGCAGGTTTTGATTTTTAATTTTCAGTTTGAAAATATTTTTATGGGATTAATTCTATATTATTAGTGCAATAACCTTGATTTAGAGCCAACTGAGTGCCCAAAAAACATAGCTTGAAGGGTTTGTCTGGGGTTTTGGTTTTACTTTCATCCAGATAAACAAGTCTAGGCATTTCTTTACTATGGTTATCTCATAAATATAGCATTTGCTGATTTTAATCCTCCTTTTAGACTGTGTTCTGTATGCACTGTGCAATATTTTTATCACTTTCTGGTATTAAGTATTCAGAAGAGAAAATAATGTATGTCCATAATGTTATTTAACATAATATCTTTATTTTAGTAGTTTCAGATTATTCTGGAAGAATTCAAAAACTTCTAAATCTGAAGCATACCATTCATAATGAACTTAGGAGTTGCTGAGAGTCATAATAGTAAAAAAAATGAAATAATTCTGAGTTATTTTGAAGTTTACATATCTGAAAATATTTGATGATAACAACCCCAGCATTTTTGCACATACCATTGTTTAAGAGCAGAAAAAAAAATTTTTTGTGACTATTACTACATTTTTTCATGTTTGTTAAATACAGAAATAAAGGCTATATTTCAGCCTATTTGTATAAACAAGCAAATTGAAACGTTGAATCCCCACCAAACTTTACTGCAGGTAAAAACTCCTTTTTGTTAAGCAAAGCACTTTGCCAATTCAAATCAGAAAAATTTAAGCAAATTCCTTCCTAAACTTCAGTTTAAGCTTCAGCAGTGAGAAATGCCAATCTGTCAGAAGGTATTTTTACATAGGTGTTGCAACATTCTAGTGGCTGGTACTGCTTCTCTTTCATATCACTGCTAGACTCATATTAAAAATAAGCATGACTTGGTCCTAATGAAAGCATTTATAATGGAATTGCTAGGATACTTTGACAGTTTGTTGTGGTAGTTTGGGTAGAAATGTCGGAAGTTGGAAAGCTAGTGTGGATGCTTGTTCGTTGGCCTTGCTGTCCTAATTGCAAATGCAAGTCAAATGCTTTAAGCTTCCTCCCTTTTACAGTTTTAAGGGACTGATCTCTCAAATTTTCTGAAATAAAATTGAAAATGAGAACTGCTGCATTTCAAAGGATGGTCTAGTGACTGCATCAGGAAGTTTCAAGTTTGTCATGAAGCAAAATCCCATTAAGTTAGTAGGTACATTTTATGTAAAACGACAGTGTTCTGTTTAAACTTCTCTTTTCGTTCAAGTCATGGCAATACTATCAGGGTGAGTTCAATATGACCAAAGTTTTTCTGCAGTTTTCTAGACTTTCACCAGTTTACTACTTGTTTCTGGAGAGAGAGAAGGGGAGGGAAGAGGATAGGCAGGGGAGGGGAGAGGAGAGAAGGGCCGGGAGGGAGACTGAGGAGCTCCCACTGGCCTTTTAAGTATGTAAGGAACAGGAGTAGTTTAACCTCCTTAGAGATGGATTTGATGTTTGATTTCAGTCTTTACTAGGGTGAACTGACAGGTTAATTTTGCATAATTACTGTTTAGTTTTTAGCAAGAATGTTCACTTTAATTATATCAGATGCTGCTGAGGGTAGTTTTTCACAGCAATTCTTGTGAGGTTTTTCCCTATCTTATGCTTTGTTAAAGTCAGTTAATATTTTTAGGCTGGTTTGAAGGATTTATCTTTGTTAGGTTTATTTGGAAGGCTCATCCCTCCCTAGTAGAGGAGGGCATCCTACTATTGGTTATACAATGCAACAGATTTTTTTTTCCTTTGAAGGTTGGAACCTCCTAAATAATTTTGTCCTTCACAAATACACTGAAGAATGTTACCAAGCATCAAATGTCCCTCTCTTGGTCTTGAATGTCCACAGAACTGTCAAATGCTGAGTCATAACTTGAAACGTGAAGAGAGGGTCAGCTTTATTTAATAACTAATGGCTAGAGAGATAAGAGCTGAATTCTAGTACCTTCTCTGCAGTCCCAAACAATCAGCAGCATATTGTGCAAAAGATACTACCTTCTGCCTCTTCCTTCTTGCTAAGGATAGCTTCTTGAGCCAGCATAGGTGTTGGTGTCTCTTAACAACATACAGAGGTAAGCGCAAGGGAAAGCACTTAACACTGCAGCGCATGTTTGGCTGGCAAGTATTTTGGTAAATAGTCCTGTTCATGTGTGGTTCAGGCTTCCAATGCTAATGTAGAATTTTAGAATTTGTCAATGTTTCGGTCTGCACTCTAATATTTTCCTGAAGGAATAAAGTGTTTGCCCTTTTCCACATTTGCTTTAGCTGGTGCAAGTTGAAGCAGTCCTGACTTAGCAGCTGTGGACAGAGAAGGATAGGGGGAAATGTTGTGTCCCTCCTCTGGCTCTATCTGTTTTGTAGATAAGTAAGCTCAGGTAACTGATCCAAGCAAAACCTAACTCAGCCAGGGGAAGCAAAATAATAGCAGTCCTAACATGTATCACCTTCAGTTGTGTTCAGCTGAAATCATAATGTATTTTTCTAAATTTTTTTCAGCTTTTGTAGCTTTAAAAATAAGGCTTGAAATTATGTAAAAAGCATAAGCAGTATTTTTTACAAGTCTCTTACAAACCCTTTTTTAACAAGTTGTGTTATGTTTTTTTTAGGATATCACTACTTTAACTGGTGTTCCGGATGAGCACATCAAAACCAGAAAAGTTCACATTTTTGTTCCAGCACGTAATGCAATGCAATCAGGAGCTAACAATACAAAGAAATGGAAGATGGAATTTGATAACAGGGAGCGCTGGGAGAACCCTTTAATGGGCTGGGCATCTACGTGAGTACTTAGTGAATTTGAAAATACTTTTCTTCTATATTTGGCTCTCACTAGTAATCTAAATTTGAAATATCCTTTCTACCTTTAAATCTGATCGTATTTTAACATTCCTTACAGTAAGTGGTTGGGTTTGTTTGTTGTATGATTTACGATCTGTTAAGTTTAAACGCAAATTCTTAAAGCTCACAACATCATCTGGAAGTGTTTGAAAAAGATGTTAACTAGACTTTTCAATGATTACGCTGTGGTGATGTTACTGTGTAGCAGCATCAGGGCCAGAAGGTCATTAGTTACCTAAAGTAGTAAATCATTCTCAGCTCTCAGTTGCATTTTTTAAACAAAAACACCAATACTTCCAATACTTACTTTTTTTATCCTGAGGATCTAAAATGAGGAGTCATAACTAATAAAAAACCACAAGCCCAGCTATTTAAAATAATACTCTATTTGTTAAAATATTGTCAATATTACCATTAAAACCTCTTAAAAACACAAAAAATACAGAAAGATACTGCTCTTAGCTAAATATATTGTACTTTGGAAATGTAATTACAACTTATATGTATCTAATTTTTCATTCTTTTTTTTTTTTATTATATGAATACAGTACCTACATTTCACACTGCTGTTAGAGTTCCTGTAAACTCTGAGAACTATGTCAGCAATTCCTCTGACAATATTGTAATTTTGATTTGGAGCTGTCTCCCTTGAGGCATATTCAGAATAGTTAATTATTAGACATAAACCAAAATCAACCACTAGAGATTATTTTTCAACCTTCAGAAAGAACACAAGTGTACTGAAAATATTTGGCTACAATCATACTAGCACTTACCATCAAAGACTACAAAATTCTATGAAAAAAAAGCTTTAAAATCTTAAACATGAAATAATTTCAGGATACATTTTTTGAGATGTATTAACATTCTAAATCCAGTCACAGAAATTATTTTTTATATATGTAACATAAACATATCCAGAAATTTAATTCAAAGTAACTGAAATTTAGTTCAAAGTAACTTTGAAATCAAGTCTTCCTGTTGCATTGATTTCTCATAAAAATTTGAGGGGGCTCTACATATGTTTTTATTTTTGGGTAGGGGAAGGAATTTCTCATGGGTAAGCAAGCTCCAGGTAGGATAAAAAAAGGTACTCTGTTAAGTATTGACACTGCTAGGTTAAAGGTGTTGTAAATTAGTTTGTATCCATTCATTTTTAAGGCATTATTGTAAAAACTGTTAGTGTTCACTCTGGTGTTACCATTCAATGCCCAAAAATACCTAAGAAGAGTTTCTTCTCTTGAGATTTAATTTCTGCAAAGAAAATTCCTTAGACAGTTTTCCGTTTACTTTTGAATAATGTAATGGGATTAGTGGGTTAGAGCTCATTAGAGTCTACATATTAAAGCCCTCTTTTCTCTAAACTCAATGTATTTACTCACCTGTAGGTCTTTCCTATATTTCTGTCATTTTATTTTATCATTTTCAGTCTTATTTGGGACTGGAGTTTTTTTGCACTTGTTTCTTGGCTATTTGGGCTTTTTTTCAGTGAAAACTATCCAGTTATAGATCTAGGTAAAATGGACCCATGGCATTTATTTTTATTTGGAGGTTTTGTTACACTGCCTAAAGACAGTTCTTGAGTACACCTTTTAATATTAAGCTGTAAACAAAGAAATGTGGAAAGTGCAAAGTTTTCACTGTGTGAGATTTCATAAGAGAACAAAACATGGAATCTTAATTTTCAGTGACTGATAGAAGAGTTGGGGTTAGGCATAGGAAATTCTGCAGCGCTGGTACAACTGACACTATCAGAACATCATGCTGGACATCATGAAATCCAGTTTTCTTACATGGATAGCTCATTTATGGAAATAACTCAGAAATGTATTTAGATTGAATGAAGGATGATTCCACATAAAACAGAACTAATAATTTCTGCAGAATTCTAACTGCCTCTGTCCTGGGAGGCTTTTGCCATATATGTAGGTCTGAACAGGCACTGGTCCCTCACTACGTTTCAGACCTAAAGCTTCTTTGTTTCTTTGTAGCAGTGTTGAAATGATTTTTCTAACCCAAATCATGGGAGAGAATAACAATAAGTAAAAGTTGTCACAATATTGCAGTACACTGGGGCCACTTGATTCTCCACTGGTCATGTCATTAACTAACTCTTAGCTCCTAATTCACTTAACTGCTGTTATAAGAGAAGTCTTTAAATGTCTTTGAGAGAGCTTATCACGGTGGCTTGCAAAAGTGTAATTTCTGTCTCTATCCTGGTTTTTTGTTTGTTTGTTTGTTGTGTGGTTTTTGTTTGTTGTTTCTGTTTTTTTATTGGGGAATATATTGGATATATAGTGAACTCCATTTTTCCATGTGTACATCAGATAAAATTACACTGTTGTCTTTGCTGGAAGCGAGATTCCCCCCTTTCCCCTCCCCCTTCTCCAGTCACAGGCTTTGCCCTTTATTGTAGAGAGTTCAGTGTATCTTCACTCTTTTCTCTTCATTTATCCTTCTAGCTTCAAAGAGAGAACAGTTGAGAGGCAGCTCCTTCAATAGTTTTTGCAATTTGGTCTTGTCTTTCCAGTTGTCTCCCAGGCTCATAGGCAGTGTTGTCTCAGGGAGGTTTTATCTATCTTTGTGTTGCTACAACCAGTATCTCATTTCTTTAAGAGTTAGAACTCCTATTTTTTTTTTCCGCATCCTTTATCACTGTTCTTAAATTGAGCTTTTATAGCAACAAATAAGGCAGTTTTCTGTTTTAACTGAGAATTAAATTTGTTTCAAAAACCTTTATGGTATTTCCTTCATGCAGTTGAGGCATAGCTGGTCGTCTAAAACCAGCCACTGTGTAATTAGTTAACCAGCAGTTTGCATTTTAGAGCTTCATTTTCAGTTGTGGCCTGTGATCCACTTGTTGTGTAGGAATAAATTGTGCGGGTCGTGTGACCTCAGCCAAAGCAGAACTCTCAATATTTTTTAATGTACTTTTCAGTTTCTGGCTAATTCCTTCTCTGCTCACTTCAGTGTTCTGCTCTTTTCTGTCTGAGATTATTCTTCCTCTAGCTGCTCTACAGACTCTTGGTCTCCTTGAAATGTTCAGAATTACCTTAAACCTCTTGATCTTACAAAAAGAGAGGGATTTTTCAGATTTAAATTAAAGAGTCTTGCAGAGCACTTACTATAACCTTAGCAAGTGGTTAGACATGTTTGTCTAACAACTCAATTAATTTTTGCAAGTAGTTGTGAGGGAAGTTTAACACAATGAAAGAGTAAAACAATACTTTGCAGAAAGGACGTGTTGACCCTGAAAATAATTTTTAAAAGTCTTTTGAGTGTTTGCGAGTTGGCGTACTACAGTGAACTGTGTAATACAACCTTTGATTTAATATTTGAGATGCAGATGTAATTTTTTTTCTATTTCCAATATGCCTAAAAATTGTTATCTGATTACTTACAGAGCTGATCCTTTGTCCAACATGGTTCTTACTTTCTCTACTAAAGAAGATGCCATTGCTTTTGCTGAAAAAAATGGTATGTATTATATGTATGGGCTATGAGGGATTCATCCTTCCATAGGCAATCTTGATCTCAAAGTATTAATGACAGAATAAGTGCAGGGTAAATACCTTCCTTCTGTTCTGCAGAATTGGTAGACCGCTAGTGTTCTACATGAGGAGGAGGAAAATGGGAATGGGGGATATTTCCAGGGGTGCTGAAAGCATTGAATCTAAACTTTCCGCTCTCTGGAAAGGTGTTTCAGCCATTGATATTATTAAAACGTAATATTAATATTATAATGTTTTTGCAAGTATCTCTGTTTTGAATGAGAGCTGAATGAAACCTTGCTCAGATCTTGGAGGAAAGTTAATAGTTCAGGTGTATCCCAGGCTTAGTGTCCCAGATGCATGGCAGTGTGGTCTTTGCCTGAATGCTTAACATGAGCATCTCAGGTCTTACTAAGGGAAACTCTCTGAGTTCTTTTAAATGTTTGACAATCAGAAAAACTAAAATTAAATTACTGCCAAGTAAGCATGTTGGACTTCATTTTTGGCTATGTTGCAGCATAGATTGATTGTAAAAGGAACCCAAGAGGATCATCAAGTCCAACTCATTGCTCCTCGCAGGACTGCCTAAAAGCAAACCATGTGACTAAAAGCATCACCCAGATGCTCACTGAAGTCTGAGAGGCTTGGTGTCCTGTTCATTTTCCTGGGGAGCCTGTTCCCATGACCACGCTCTCTCAGTGAATAAGCTTTTCCTATTGTTGAATCTGGACTTCCCCAGACACAGTTCCATTCCATTCTTTGTGTCCTGTCACTGGTCACCAGAGAGGAGATCAGCACATCCCCTCGCTGTTCCCCATAAGGAACCTCTAGACTTAGGATATTATGCCTAACTCTGCACAGTGTTAGAGTCTAAAGACATACTCTTGATGATTATTCTTACTTGTGAAAAAGACAGTAGGAAAGTCAATATCATCACTTAATAATTTTAAGCCAATGTTGTATCAGAGGGAATGTATCTGTAAACTTAGTTAGGTTTGTATTTCCTGACAGTATGATGGTACCACAAACCGTACCCATAATCTCAGCCTTTTGAATATTCAGTGGTCATTTTTAGTGTTAGCATGAATTTTTTGCTGCTCTCTTTTCTTTTTTTTTTTTTTTTTTTTTCTTTTAAATCTCCTCCATTTTCCTTAAAAAGTTAAGCTTGATGCTTAGTCCTTATGGATGTGAAGAAGATTAATTTCGTTGAGATAAAGCCAGGAATAATGCACATGAAGCGTAAGGTTCTTCAGAAGTCTTCGTTGTGGTCTGCAGCTTTTAACTATATTTAGTCTGGGGTAAATAGTAAAGTTCCTTGGTCAGACCAAATTACACAAAGTTGTTAGATGGTTGATGTTGTGCACCACAAACATGGTAAGTCCATTAACTATACATCTAAGAAACATAGTTTAGATGTATTGCACATTAAATGGCATAAAATAACATACAGAAGATCAGTCTCAAAGGCTGGGAGACAATGGAGACCTTGGAAATCAATGTGCAATTTATTTATTTTTTGATGTGCAATTAATTTGCACTTTTTAATAGTAAAGGCTAGAATCTAATTTGTCTGTTCCTCTTTGAATGTAATTTTTTTTGGCTTAGTAATGCTAATTCTATTGAAAAATAAGTTCTGTTATCTGAGAAATTAATAGGATCACATTGGATAATCTGTGCAGTTTTATTAGTGTATTTTACTGTTTCATGAACAAATGAAATTTGGGAGAATTTGGTATAGTTTCATTTATGCTTCTGTATTGTTCATATTATTTCTTGAATAATTCAGTATATAGGAGAAAAAAATTAATGTAATGACCTGCTTACATCGTCTCTTATGTAGACGTTGTATTTTGTCTTTTCAAAATACAGATTCGAGTAAAATGCATTTGTTCGGTGTACAAGGTTTATGCCTTCACTGGGCTAGAAATTACTCCATTGTGCTTGAAGTCATCTAAACTAAGGCTATGACTTGGTATTAATATTAGTAGTTGAATATTCATTTGGCTGTCTTAATTTTACCATAATTGAGATGCGACATGCTTTTCTGTAGATACTGGCTTGCCTAAATTGTGATTTCATTTCTATTTATGCATATGATATGTGCATAATATTTTCTGTAGTGATAGCTTCAATATCATGTGTAGCTAGAAATACAAATTTTACATTATTTAGTTCTGCTTTCTAAAAGACATTAGAAATTAGGAAGTTAGCTTCTTAATCAAGATAGTATTGAGACATATCTAAGTCTAGGAACACTAATACTTACCTCTCTCTGTTTCTCCTGTATGAACCACACAAATTTTCCATGACAGAGTTCCTTAAGAACTTGGAGTGTAATTTCTGAAAATTCTAGATATTGCAGGTTATTTTGGTACAGCTGGTAAACTTAAGAGTTCTTTCTCACCTTAAGAACTTAAGGAGATAAGCTGTCTTTCTGCCTGCCCTATCTGATATGTTTTCTAATGTCGGAGTAGCAGCTCTGGATACAGTTATAGGAGACATTGGTGTCCAAATATTACAGCTGAGGATGGTCTGAGTTCTAGGCAAGGAGGAAACATTTTTAACTGGAAGAAATTAAAAATTCTGACTGTTGACCTATTTTTTTTGTCCTGTCTGACATCACTTAAACAGTTGTTTAAAAACACACAGCTTAAGTAACAAGGATGGAGAGTTTTTCTACTCCGCAATAACCTTTAGTCAGGTGGTGAGGGTGTTCTTCCAGAGAAGGTGCAATCTGCTTTCTCTCTACTTGACTTATATGGCAGGGCTCTGGGCAAGAGTAACTTCCCTCAGCATCTGGTATTTTTATAAAAGTGACCTGTACTCTCTATTGTGAGCACCTCAAAGTGCCGGTCTGAATGAGTCTGTTCCAAAGTGTGGAACCTAATCACATATGATGGTCTCTTGCAATCATTAGTTAGATGTAACTAACCTTAAGCATTTTGGATATCTGTGGCAGTGCAAGTCATTGTGCTGGCCTCTTGCAAATCTCTTTTAGAGGCACTCGGCCCCTCTCCATCTAGTGTATAAAAAGATGAAGCAATACCTTGGGGCTGTAGATTCCATTCCAGCAGCCAAGTGTCTCAATGTTAGGTGTTACAATGCTGAATGTTGCAATACTGAAGTCTGTCTCTGGATCTAGTTCTGGCTGTTTACTCAAGCTTATATTTTTAATCAGAACAGGAGGCAAAAGCCAGTGTTCACACAGATGGAAAGAATATGTTTTTAAAATCTCTGTTCAGTGTTTCTTACAGAGAATAGTTAACTTGGAAATTAACACTGGTTGAGACTAATAAACATGAAGAAAATGTTTGTGTGACATTTGTGAATACGCAAAACTGAGGCAGTGACATGACAACTTGTGTATCTTACAGAACATTTTGATGTGTAGGTGTATTGAGTGTTTACTGTGAGCACCTTAAGTATAAAAATTCAGATATATGTTAAGCATTTTGGGGCTTGCAACTTTCAGTTTTAACACTAAGGAAGAAAAGTACTTTCTTATGAGTATCACTTAAAACTGCATATTTAACCACTTCTGGCTTCAACTGGAGTATCTCAACTTTGAGTGAAATATTGCAGCTAAAGAAACCAAACTTTGGAATAGTGAGTGCTGCCCTGGCAACTTTCCAGGCACCTGGAGGCTGCAATCAATTTGCATTTTGATTTACATAAACACTAATGTCTCCACCTCCTCTTTTCTGACATTTTTAAGCATTTCTCTTGCTTAACTATCACATAATTTACTTGTCTTCTATCACTTCATTCCCTTTTCTTTTTGCTCCTGATTTTTTATGTTCTTTTAAAAAATGTTAAGTATTAAACTCCTTTCTAATGTTGACGTTTTTTCTTTGCTTTTTGGTTTTTTTTTTTGATCCTCATGCCCTTCTTTTTATATTAGCTTTCCAAGGTCTCAATTGTCGCCCAGCCTTTGAGATTGATCTTTTGTATGTTATTTTATGCCATGGTTTTTCTTACCTTCTTCATTTCCTGTACCAACATACACAGAGCTTAGTGCTTCTCTATGCTATGGAATTGTGGAGCCATGAACTTATAGGACAGTCAGTCTTTCCTGTTGAGCTTTTCATTGATGACTGTCAAGTTTTTTGCATGGAGGTCTGTAGTATGGTCAGGTCTTGCCATCTCACACAATGGTCATTTGCCACATTTATGGCATTTCATTATTCTCCTTTGCCAGCTAGAAAGGAACGGATTAGTGGGTGCCTACATTGAAAAACAAAGTTAAAACCTTTTAGTTGCATTTGCTGTATATTGTATGCTGGGAATATAATTCTCGTTGTTTCTTGTCCCACCCTGCCATTACCCCATACCCTCCAGGCTGGAGTTACGATGTTGAAGAGAAGAAGATGCCAAAACCTAAATCCAAGTCTTATGGTGCAAATTTTTCTTGGAACAAAAGAACAAGAGTGTCTACAAAATAGGTTGGCATTGGCTGTGTGACTGTGAATAAAGTCAGCTGTGCTGTATTTATAGTCCATGTATAATACATCTCTTAATCTCCTAATAAATTTGACCTTTAAACTGCAGATGCATCTTGTGATGTCTATTTAAAATGGTTTTCATGTCTCCAATTGAACCTGTTACAAACTTCCCTAAAAATAGAGGAGATTTGAAGTGTTCATACTTCTAAAAACTTGCTGTACTAGGAATCTGTCAAAAGGAATGTTTGAAATCAGCTGCAGCTTTAGGGGTTATGATTGATCTTTGATGGTAATTTTATATTTTATATGTTTAAACTTCTGAAGTTTAATAAGTTCAGTAAGCTTTGCATATACAAAGTCTTTCAATAAAAGCTGGGTTTTTTTTTTCTTTCTATACAAAGCAGTATTGGCAGTTGAAGAGCAAAGAATTGGTATAATTCAAGACTGTTCTGTATAAATGTATATTATATAACTCCTTTCTGCTGAAATTAATACTGTCATTATTCCAGAAGCATTCATGATGGGAATAGAAAGTACTGAGTTTTGTTTTGGTTATGGATCAGGTTTAGTCCGAAAGATTAAGATTGTAGTTGTTTCTCTGGGATGTTCTTGAAAAGTGAAACTAAGTCAGTTAAACATTCACAAATGAAGTCAGAATACTTGGGTGCATCACACAGTATCAGCATATACTAATTACATAATTACAGTTCTGGGTCTTTTATTGCTGATTACATGTTTATCTGTATTGAGGTTTCCTGTTGCTTAACAGGAGATGTGCGGATAGCATCTCAGCCTTAACAGCAAGTACATATTCTAAGCTCAGTTTGTCTTAAACAGTCTTAAATTATTAGTTTTAAAAATGCATAATGTTATATTTAAAATCTCTGTTTATATATCTTTGGCTGTTGCTTTATTTGCTTTAATTTAACAAGTTACGGTATTGACACATGATCAGTAAAACTTATTACAAATGGGGGGGTGTACACCTTTTTCCTATGCAACTGAGAGTTTCATCCCGGCTGTCACAAAAGATACAGTTGAAACATCGCTCTCCACATAGATTTAAGTAATGGTGTGAGTGCTGTGTTAGATTTTAACTGAAAGAAGGCATAAAACTATCTTGTATTGCCCAGGTTTTATTATTATATGGCATATATTCTTGTTTCAGTTTTAACCAGCTCCCTATATGCTGGCTAGCATTCGTGTAAGGCATTGGTTCTGACCCAGTTTCAGCATAATCAACCAGTTGGATGAAGTTGCTATTTTCCTATCACAGACAAAAACTGTTATTCCAATTCATCTTCTGTTGAATTTTGAATGCTGCATTTTGCAGTGGAGCCTGAAGTCCCCCAGGAATGCCAAAGTGCACCAAACTGGAATCTTAACAGCCAGAATCTACTGCATCTCTTTGTATTCCAGTTCAGCTTAATATGCTTATCTTACTAAGAAGACAGTAAAAAGAAAAGCCATTCGTTGGAGTTTTTTTCTTCTGTTTTTTTCCAAGTAAAGAGCAGCAAGTTCTTAATTTAATGATCTTCAAGCTTCATCAGATTATCAAAATGGGAAATCCATGGTATCTTAATGCAGAAGAGACACAGCTTGGTTTTTGAAATGACATGGTCCATTGAATTGACTGATTAGTGTTAGATACCTAACATTATCTTTGGACACCTAATTCATGAAATTGCTGTCTGTTAATCTATGCTTCTCATAACTAGAACCAGTTTCACGTAAAACACAGTTTCTTGTTTCTTTGTTTCTCCTGGAAAGATAATGGAAATACGTAAAAGGAGATTTTGATAAATCCCCTTCTGTTTCTAAGGAAGAAATCTTTTTGTTTGTTTCTTTGTTTATGATTGTGTATTATTCATGCCATCTTGAAGTCTTTAAGTTGTGTTTGAGCCCTGATCTTCTTTTCCTTTGATCATTTTCTTAGGACTTGGATTTTTTGATCCTATTGCATGGTTTAAGAATGGCCATGGTGACAGTGGGAATAGAATTGATTGTAGTCACTATGGTCTTCAAACCTTAGAAGTAGTACTGAGGGCATGAGCTTGGAAAGGATCAGTTGCAGCAAGAATATATTTTAGAGATCAGAAGTTCTCTTAGATACTAAACTTCTTTACCCTTTCATTAGTTTACCAAATTATTATGACTCTGGAAGTTTTTTCAGCTGGAACTGAAGCTGTACAAGATGATCTGACCGTCTTTAGTTAAGTGCCTTAAGAAGTGAATGTTTCATAGGTGAACTCCAGCTTCTATCTATTCCACAATGTGTTGGGCTAAGTAAAATTGTTCCTGGACCTTGAATGTGTCAAAAGGCACAACAAATAAACTACCATAATTGGTCGTTTATCATGAATGAGACTAGCAATTAATCTGAAGGAGAATTAAAATGCTGAATGATATTACAAATTCATTTTGGTGGTAGATTTAGCTGTGCTGCATCCAACTAATCTAAGTTTTTATTAGGAGGAATATTTGAAACCTGTGGAAGTAACAAAATCATTACTGGGTAAAGAAAAAGTGTAAAGCTCACAAGTAAACTGAATATATTCTTTACCCAGTGGGATTTGTTTGCATCTCACATATCATGCCATCTTACATGGCAGTAGCAAAAGAATGTTAAAAAATTACTAGACAGTTGCAGTGTTGCAGAGTAATGTACCACAGATGTTACGTTTACATTCTTTCACTGAGCTGTGTTAGAATTGAGGTGTTTTCTTCCCAGTTTTGTAGCTTCTATTATTGTAGAAAGCCCTATGCAAAGAACAGGCTGATCTGAAGTACATTACGCTTTGGCTTTGGTAGTTATGTTGTGTGAAGTACTGGAGGCAGCATGCTGCTGCTAGAGACAAAGTTCTTTCCCGTTTCTAACAAATTGTTCCAAAGAACCGAAAGTTCTCTGAAAAAGGCTTATTGTCTGTCATTGCTGTCTCAGCCAGCATATCATAATGAGTTTTGGATTATTTCTGTCAAGTCTTGGTGAAAGTTCCTTCTTCAAAGAAACAAGCAGCATCATAATATCTTTCCTCCCATATGCTACTACTTTTTACTCCAGTCAACTCTACAAGGTATGTGGTATATAGGTTTGGGGGACTTTTAGTGTCTCTTGTCCAGTTGAAATTTTCATACATGAGTTTTGAAAGGTTGTGTAAAACTAAGAATGTTTTGATGAAATTTTAGCTTCTCTACTAAACTACAGTTTCTTTATTTCACCACACATTTGTGTTTCCACCTTCCCGACAGCTGATACCAAGTGTGCATAATGCAGGTGCCAGGAATATTGGCATAATTCATAATTCAAATTAACTTTTTGTAAAAATTAATAATAAAGGCCTTGCAGTTCTTAAAATCATGATGTTATAATGGAGTGTAAAGAATGTCAGGAAATTAAAAGCACAGTTTCCAATTTCTAGCAGAGTATTCCTTAATTGTGCCAATTGATGCAAAATTTAAAATAAATCAGACTATTAATGGATACTATGAAATGGAAAAATTATTTACTCATATATGCAAAGTTTCATCATGTGATAGAAAAGGAGAAGCTAATTTAGACAATTACCAACTTCTGTATTTTCACAGTTGTGTAGTTTGGTTTTGATAAATACAGTTATCTGACTCTGTCTAGTTCAGCAGATTTTGTTACTCTTAAAAGAAAAAACCTGCAAATAGAGAAACCTGAAATAACCTAAGAAAATCATTTTAGACAGTTGTAAGTTATGGCATGTCTGGTAAGGCAGCTTGCTTTGATAATTCCTTTTTCTCATTCCTATGTTCTGAGAGGGATTTACATTTAGCTCATACTTCATTAATGCTGGAGTATATCGTCAACTTCACAAGACTGTGCTCTAGAGCAACTTTAAAAAAAGGGGTGCAAAATAATTTTGGATTGCTATTAAAATGATGATTTCAGTGGATGTAAAATACTTATTCTTCACATCCATGTTCATCATGAGGGAAAGTAAAAAGGTTCCTGTCATAAATGCCTCCCGCACAGAAAAAGTGAATTTAACACCTTTTAGGACAAGTTGATTAGAGTAAGTACAAATAACTTGATTAGAATAAGACCATAGTCTTGAATAACTGAAATTTGAAACTGTGTAGCTATTACTTGTAGTTTAAACATTTTTCTTAAAACTGTCATCTGAGTAACAGGTGACAGGTTGTGGGTTTTTTGTTTATTGGGTTTTCTTTCATTCCTTCCTACACCTCTAAAATGTCTATAAATAATGCTCTGAACAAATACGATATAAAAATGAAGTGACAATTTGGCTATTTTAGATATTACTTATTTTCACATTCTTCGTTGTAGTTCGTGATTATGGGGACAGAGTGATTCGAGTAGTTCATTTGGATTAACAGAGGGCTTTTAAAAGGCTTCTTACAAAGTTACAGAGAAAGGCAACAGCACACCTGAAGATATTTATATCTTTGTTTTTGAGGAGCAAATCTCTAGCATGGAGGAGAGACAATTAAGGATTAGTATGGGTGGCCTCTAAAACTACAAATAGTCTGGGGAAAACTGTAGAATTCGCTGGCTTTTAAACAGGCACATCAACAAACTCATGAGAAGAAGTACATTTTCATATAGCAGACATTGAAATTCATTGGCAATTTTTTGACTACCAAAACTAGCTTTACACTAGATTCAAAACAAGAAATGCATGTAATGAAAATTGCATTAAATATAAAATAGCATCCTGTTGAGTAAAATCCCTGAGCTAAATGCTGACAACAGCTTGGAGAGGTATCCTTGGAGTATCCCTGTTTTTATCAGCCATTGGCAAAGCCAGGTTTATTCAGGTGTCTATCCTGATCTAGTTCAGAATGGCTGTTCTTTGTACGATTTGCCAGTATGGCATTCCAACATTGTATGCTATTGTGTTTTGTCAGTGTTTTGTGATAATTAAATACACCCTTTATAGTGAAGAAGTAACCACAGTTTCCACTTTGAAGCTGAAGGACATAACTGTTGACCATCATGATCTTCAGTGATCATCAGGTGTCTTAAAATGGGTTATCATACTCAGATACCTACATGAGACCAAATTCCACTGTTTGAAGAGTATTCTCTAGGACTTCAGAAATACTTAAATGAAGGTACAGGTACAGTTTTCCTCCTAAAACACTCTGGTAAAATAATGTCTAGTCTTGATAAATAACTACAATTATTCTTAAAAATACATCACTAAGAAGAAGTGAAGAAGGCTGTTTATTCTGGTACTGTGTCTATAAATACTGGAAGATATTTTAATTTCTCTGTTATTAGGTAGAGAAAATGAGAAAATTCTTATCATGTCTATCAAGTAAAGCAGTTGTCTTCTGGCATGCCTTGGTTGTCTGTTACAGGAATATGTATGCAAAGTTGTAGTCAGTCTACTGAGATTTCTATAATTGAATGCAAGCTTGTCATTGCTGCCTTCTTCCTTAACCAGCTAAGGGAAATCAAACATCAAAATGAGAAGTACTGTAAATTTAAAACCAGGACATACTGCTTATTACAGTCCCTAATAAATCCTGTGCTTATTCCAGCCCCTTTTTTGATCAGTTCTTGGATGCTTCACTATTTTTGTTTACATGATCCAGTGTTGCTGCCAAATAGTTTTGTCAAAATTACAATCTGCTTATAAATGAAATCTATTTTTGCTTTCTTACCCTTTGCCCCACCTGACCACTTTTATTGCTTCACTTAGGATGTCTGCACAGTGCTTGAGAAAATATTTTTGAGTATGACTGGGGAAATTGCTAGAGTTACAGTGCCCTTTACATTTCAGAGTGTCTTATTCATTACTCTGTTGCATGAAAGATTCAAGTTTTAGCTTTTCGATGGTGCATTTTCTCATGGTCTTTCCCATTTATTATTGGGATATGATAGCAAAGTTCCTTTACCAGTCAGCACCCCAAAGTATAGCCTTAAGACATGTAAAATACCTAATTTCTAGAACAGACATAAAATCTCATCACAACTGAAGGAGCGTCACAGAGACATTACAAAATAGACTACTAAATGGGGAGGGGTGAGGGGTGGGAGGGGGGATGATTTCCAATTTCTAATTGTCCTTAATTTGCAACTGCTATTTGCAGTTATGCATAAAATAAAACTTTGGAGCAAAAGATATGTTTGCCTCAACCCAGAATACTGAACCCCAGCACTGAGAATGCACAGTGACTGAATTCCACAGGCTCCTCTTGCACAGGTGTAATAACTTCCTAAGTAAAAGGATTTTTTAAAAACTACTCAAAATAACTAGGCTATTAAAAAGCAGAACTCTCCACTTTAATGTAATCCAAATTTTTTAAATAACAGTAAATTGGAAACAACTTTGCTGCAGCCCATCACTGTAACTTGGAGTAAAATTTCACGTCCAGTATCTTACAGTATCTGTTTTAAAATGAGGTGAAGTGAGAATTGCCCATCTATTCACAGTATGTGGATATTTGCATTTAAGCTGAGTTCCTTTAGTACCTGGTGGATTTAGATTAATTTAGCTAATGCAGAAATCTGAAGAGGTGAGATGCACAGAGCTTTAGAAGTACCTTCTTGTCTCTTGCCGTGGGTGTGATGTGAATGTATGTTAAAAGTGCATGTCTCAAAAGAGAGACTAAACAAGTTATTTGGGGGGACGGGGGGAAGCCCTAAAGGGTTTTTAAACACGTAACAGCCACCTTCAGCATAGAATTCCCTAAAGCACAAATGGCTGAAGGCTGTCAGAATAAGAAAAGGAACACAACTCAGCAGGCATCCCTGCAAAGCTAGACGGCTGTCTACATTTGCTCCCCTTCAGAAATAGGACCTGGGCTAGACGGGTGCACCATAAGCACCTTTTGTTCTTACAACCACTTACATGACTGTAAACAGAGACCAGTTTAATGACTGCCATCTCAGGTGTAAACACCTGAAGTTCAGTCATCAATACCACTCTTCATGTCTGAGAGATAATTAATGTCTGTTGAATTAAATATCATCTGAGTGATGACGAAACTGTTGGATTTTTATCTCTATATCTGAAACTCCTTGCTTTGCACAGCTTGGGGTTGAATTACATACATATTTTTTTTGTATTATCTCTAGTTCCTTCAGTGTTTTATCCTGCCTGCTTTAAAAATGATGGCTGAAGCATCCTCCGCTGTTACTAAGAATGGCTAAGAAATAATTTTTTGCTTTTTTTTTTTTCTCCAGACTAGTAGTTTTGTTTGGTGTCAAAGTCCTGCCTATGTCTCGAAATTCCATGTGCTTTCTGAATGAGGCATAGATGCTACCAGTAAGTGCAACAGAGGCATGGAAAAAGTTGGATGTACTCAGTTCTCTTGATGTACCCTCAAAAACAGCATCCTCACTTTACATCAGTGCCTATCATCAGATTTCAGTTTGATTAAGAAGCATAGGAGAGAGAAATTGCAGGGTCAATATTTTAAATTTAGCCTTTATTTTCCTGAAGAGAGCCAGAACACCAAAAGGAAGATAATACAAAATTTCATTTCAGGAAGGGCAGATGATTTACTTTACAACATGAAATTATTTGTAAGAAAGAGCCAAGATAATTTTTAGATCCACCCTTGCCTTCTTTCTATACACTGGAAAGCAGGTTATGAGGAAAAGCGGGAAACAAATACAATTACCACGTCTTTTGCTGATTTTTACATGTTAGAACAAGGTAGAAAATAATCAGCACCTGGCTCCACCACCCACCAATCACAGAATGCACCTTAGGAAATTGTCTCAATACCAGGTTTCACTTCTTGCCTCCTTTTCCCACACTATATGATGGCTTATCTTCAAAGCATTCCCATTTCATATCTTCAGACAATTCTCTTTTGCAGGTGGAAAGCAGCTTTTTGTTTTTCCTCAGCTTTGATCATTACCATATGGTCTTTCATACGTGCTCAGGGTCTCTCTCCAGGATCGCGATTTACTTTTCTCTCACTGGACCTTTTTTCTGACCTGTTCTCTATACAAAAAACTACTCAAAGTTATGTGGTTCTTGGAAGTATTTTGGGTTTCGTACAGAAACAGTTGTGTGGTGCCAAGGACACAGATCAGTGGCCTGGGCTGGAGATGAATGTTATCAAGTAGGAGGCCGTATCTCAGAGGAATGTTAACCTAAGACACAAGTACCCGTAACAGAAAACAAATGGTGTCACAGAAACAAAAAAACAGTTCTTACTGGCGCCTCTTGGGCCTTTTATTATTTTCCATAGGCATTGCCTTAAAGATTCACAGTCAGTCTTTGAGTGATGTGGTTGTGTGTGCTCTATTCTGCTGCTATTTTTTCTGGAGTTTGGAATTTCTTTTTTGGCCAGTAGGCTCAGCATCCCACATTGGTGCACTTAAATGACCTTCACCATCTCCTGAGGGCATAATGGTAGAGTGTAGCCAACTTTCTCATCTGTGGTTGGAATTGGTAGTTGTGTCTAGGTGCTTAATTCTTCTTCTCTGTAGCATATCACTAATCTAGTAGCAGGCTAAATAAAAAAAAAAGTTTTATTTTTACGCTTAATTTTGATTTTTTTTTTTCTTACTATTACAGCCCTGCTGTTTGAGTTGTCAGCGATGTAAAAAGTTCTCTGGGTCTTGGCAGCTTGGAAATATTCTGTAAAAGATTAGGTAATATTGGGAAATGTTGAGTTGTTTAAATCATTGTGATTTGTGGAAAAATTCTGGCTGAAGTAACATTAGTTTTGAAATATTTTGCAGCCTGGGAATGATTTCAGATCAAAACCACTAAACTTGCATGAGAGTAGCCAGCAGTAGGAAAGTACAACGTCTGGGAAGGTGCAGTTAAGGGTGTGGCACATGCTGTTGCTACAACACAGGTGAATTCCCTAACTGTTAGGCTAAGGAATTTTTCTTTTTTGCTAATGTAACAAATATCCAGTTATTTACAGGAAATAGGACTGTTCTAGAGAAGTGACTGAAGCAAGGACAATAGATATTGATAGGATACTCATCTTGTATAGGAATGACCCAGGTCTGATTTGAAGCCAGAACTTCAGTTCTGGATCTTACGTCTCCTAGGAAGCTTCTGTGACTGTTAATTGCTGTAGTTTATTTCTATCTTACTATTTTTCTGTTCTTCTTTACAAAGAACTTCAAAAGCTCCAGGTTTTATTTCCAGGCAAGGTCCTCAGGGATAATATTTCCCCACCCACTTCTAATTAATTTATAGTATCATCTTTGCCAGATCTTAGACATAATATGCTGTCTCACAATTCTCTGCCTAAATCTTGGCTTAGAAAGAAAAATAAATCCAATTTCTAATGCCATCTTACTGAAGGGAATTTGAAAACTTTGGCTTTCAGAATAGAAAATCAATAGGAATCAGTAAAACTTGCTTCGATTTTAAAGGAGTTCCTGGGCAACAATAATCTGAATCTGAGAATACTTAGACATGTGACATGGGGTGCATTCGTTTCTCTTGAAGCCAAATTTTGTCTTTGTTATGTTCAAGCGTTTCTGGCCTGGCATCCTGGTTCAGAGACCAAAACATTCTAGCATATCAGGTGGAACAATTCTCTTACAGTATATATAAGTCTGTTCTCACAACCTTCACCTGCAGTGATGCTGATAAAAAGATTTGCAATCTTGTGTTCATCCAAATAAGCTCTCCTGCTGTTTCCCTGAGACCTGGGTAGTCTGAGCAAGTTTCAAGGTTTCTTTGTACTTAATTTAGCAGCAATTAGTCCAGCTTCTTACAGTCTCAAAAACATTACTGTGTGTACACTCTGCAGTTATTGAGCCCTTCATTCTTACCATAATAGGTGAAATGTACAAGGACTGGTTTTAATTCTGTTTTTTAAGTCTTTGTGTGAATATAGGATTTTTTAGGAGCATTTTGATTCTGCTTCTTGAAAGCCGAAGTCCACCTTACCTTAATTACAAAGCAAAATTTCTCCTTGTAAGTAGTTGTAGCTTTCCAAGTCAATAACTTCATTGCTATTAAGAAAAATCTCTCCTCTGAAGACAAGCTGAGAGAGTCAGGGCTGCATAGCCTGGAGAAGAGAAGACTTTGGGGACACCTTAGAACAGCCTTTCAGTACCTGAAGGGGGCCTACAGGAAAGCTGGTGAGGGACTTTTCACTTGGGTATGTAATGATAGAACGAAGGGGAACGACTTCAAACAGACAAAGAGTAGGCTTAGATTGAATATTAGGAAGAAATTCTTTACTGTGAGTGTTGCCCAGAGAGGCTATGGATTTCCTATTCCTGGAGGTGTTAAATAGCAGACTGGATGGGACTTCAAGCAATTTGGTCTAATGAAAGGTGTACTGGCAGGGCTGGAGCTAGATGATCTTTAAAGTCCCTTCCAGCCCAAACCATTCTATGGTTAGAACACTTTACTTGGATCTTACTAAAACATTCCTAACCTTGATTGAGGTGACTGGCTTTGTTAAAAGAGAGAACAAACCATTTTGCAAGCAGTTCTGCAGATTTTCTCCCAAAGTGAACCCATATGGATTGCTAACTCAAATACTTTGTGTTAACAGATAGCTAGATGAGAACCTTCTCCCCAGTCAGATAAAGATTTACTTCATAAAAGCTTCTGCAACTTCTTTTGGAAATATTCCCATCTTTGGAGTATGCACTGTGCCACCTGTTTATGTATTTATGAAACCCTGCTCCCTGCGGGACAAGTCTGGGTTGTATGCTTATTTTGATAAAGCACTACTTTAATCTTCAGACACTAAGTAATTACCAGAAGTAAAATATATTATACCTTTTCTCTCTCATTTCAATTTCTGCAAATTAACTGCTCATTGGATTGTATACATGTAGGCAGTACTCTGTTATTTCAAAGCTTTTAACAGATTTATAAATGAAGGAGATATCTGGGACTCTGTTGAAGACCATCTAACAACTCAGAATGAAATATTCTCCTTGCATTTATGGCATGTGTGCAACAGGTGAAGAGTCACTGCACAAACTGGTGTTATAAAACAGTGATCATCAGAGGAACAACAGTGGAGTCTCCTTTGACTGAGTGTTTATGTACTTCACTGTTGGTACCTTGCAGATGCTAATCTAGTGATAGGATGTGATGCTTACCATCAAGCTAAAGATTGAAATGCTGTTTAATCAAATAAGATTATGTTCAAATATTTCCCTAAGGGTGTCCCAACTGGTTTGATGTCTGCATACTGTTAACCAGCTCTTGGTATTCTCTCTACATCCCGTTCCATTTTATCTACAGCTGAGCTGTAATTCCAAGTAGATGCTACTCCTTCAATAATAACTAAGGATACATAAATTATTCTTCCTTTCTGGGATACTCACAATTCTGTTCAGTGAATGGACATCATATTAGCTCCAGCAGGGTAGTTTAGAGTGGTTTTGCAAGACTGATCCTTTCCTGAATAACTATTCTGGTTAGTCAGTATGTTTTAATGTCAGAAAATTCATAATATATTACAAAGCATTTTTAGCTCTGGAATTTCTTATGTTCAAGGGAAAATAGGGTTTCCCGTTGCTCTGTGTGTGGCAGCATCATCAAGGTGCTGATGAACACATAGAATGAGCTGGGTTACTAGAAGTGACTATTCTTCCTCCAAAAAATGTCTTGCTCATCATAAATCTAATTGTAGAACTAAAGGTTGACTTTATACATCTGGAAGCAATAAAAGAAGTGCCCTATACTCTCCAAGAGTCAAGGTGGAGGATAGGAGGTGATGAATGACGTCTTAGAAAGCTGAGCAGGGTCCCTTCTGCATGTTGTCCAATCTCTTACATTGCTTTTAGAATGGTACCAAAAAATACCAGTTATAAGTAGGTTGCTGAGATGTTTTTTATGCCATCTGGCATAGAAGGCTGGGACTCTGACCACACATCTTCACAATCATTCTCCAAAGACCAAATCTGGATGTATTGCCAATATGCCTACGTGCTGAAGTTAGAATGGAAATCCAGATGAAGTGATTTTTACAAACCTGCATCCCCAGAAGCTAGAATTTACTCTTCTAGCTGATGAACTGGTGAAATAGTTTAGGAGATTGCAGTACAGCAGAATTAGGAGTGCCTGCATTACAAAAAACCAAAATGTATCTCCTCTGCAAACTCCATGTTCTCAGAATGTTCAGGCAAAGGACATGTGGAGCAATTCACTATGCTTGATGTTCCTGAGGGCATCAAACATTTTCCAGCAGATCACAGTCACAGAGGTTCAACAACTCTTTGGTGTACTTAAATAATAAGTGTTACAGGTCTTGAGAGACTGGGAATCAATCACAGCCAACCGTGGATATATAGCCTGCTGTTATCTACAAAAATATCTGTAAATGCAGATTCAGTATAAAGGAAAAAAAAAATAAACCAAATAAAAAACCACACCAACCACCATGGAGGATAATATGCAAGAGTAAAATTGGAACAATTAAACATGTCACCAGTGTCCCAACCATGGCCTTAGCAATAGGACGTTTTTGAAGAGAAACTGCCTAGTGGATCCTAGAAAATAAGCACTGCCTAACCCCATTTATAAAGGCAGAAAACAGACAAGACTGTTAACTCCATGATTAAAACAGGACAGAAACCTCTGACTAATATGTAACAATCAAGGTCCTTTTTGGACCTCTTTGAACAGAAGCAGGCAAGGGGGCTTTTTTCAATATCATGAAAATTCTAGTAAATTCTGCCCCAATATCCCATCATTTTCTGTGACCATTTTCTGATGCTTCAAAAGAAAGTAACCCTGTCTACCTTGATTCCCCAAAAGCCAAATTATACACTGAAGGCAAATGTAAATCTGGCCCCTGCAGGTAAACAGCTGGCAGCATTAAAGTATTTAAAACATGGTGCAAAAAAGATATATGGAAATGCAGTCTCCTTTCAAGGCTCTGTTTCAGATACAAGAAGTTAACCACCTGAAGATACAAATCACAAGTTTTAACTTTGAACAACAGGATCACTTCTATCCTGTCATCAAGTCCTACTTACACCTGTGAGTTGCTAGCATGAAATGTTTTATTCCTTGTGGACATTATTTCAAATAATACTCCAGAATGTCTTATCTTCAAAACTCTATTCTTATTTCCGGACTATTTTTTATTTATAACCAGTTCATACACCTTTCAATTTAAGTGCTTTAACCAATATTCCCTGTCTGGTAAGGGCTTTCTGAATTAAAATACCTAATCAGATTATTTTCTGGGCTTTGATTACAAACTAAGCACATCAAACTCTTTCTTTAATCTCTTCTCAGGCCAATGGCTTGTCACTTGCCAAATTATTTTGGTAGCCATTGCTTTAATTTCTTTTACCCATTAATCATGCCCAGTGCAAAGCCAAAACATTACTCAGAGTGGGAATTGTAATTGGTTGTTGTCATTGAGCTGATGAAATGTGTTTCTGCCACAAAATGCAGTTAACCCTAATCAGCATTTGATTAAGTATGAAAGATCACAGCCTAAGAATTTTCTCAGAAGTAGAAAATGTCGTAAATTTGGCAGTGACTTGCAAATCAGATTCTGAAATGGGGAGCCCGGAATACCAGTCTGGTCAATCTATCAAATGAAGACACTGAAATTTTTCAGCTAAAAACTGGGAAAAATAAACTGCTGCTCTGATTTTTATTGTTGTTTTCAAGGAAGTAATTTGTAACTCATTAACAAGTTGCAATCAAACATGGAATTGATTGAGTAGTTTTTAACTGCCTTCTGATGTCACTGAAATACTTTTCATTTAGCAGTTCTATTTTGATGTGTGAGACATGTCCAGAGACCTAGGCTACATAAATAAATCTTAAAACAGATAGCCATTTAGAGCACTGAAAGTACTGAGGATAGATCTCCATTTTCAATTTCTTTATTGAGTTGGTATATTTTTCCAATAAAGTTCTGTCATCATTTGGCCTGAAAATGTTGTCACCTCTCTCTACGAATTTTGTCATACAAACTTCAAAACAACAAGTAGAGAGTAAACTGAATATAGTTAATAAATAACAAATGGGAGTTGTTTTCTTACTAGAACAACTGTGCCAGTGGTGGTGATTGGTCTACTAGTATTTTCCTTCCATTTGCAACACAGTTTGCCAATCTGATGATTATTTGTGTGTAGTCACAAATAAGATAGATGAAGGAGAAAGGGAAGTTACTCATCAAGACAGCAAACTGCAATGTGACAGTGGTCAATGTATATCAGGATTGCAACTGTTGAAACAAATGCTGATTTGCTAAGCCCAAATTGTTTAGGAAAGGCAAAGTGTTAAGATATTCCTTTGATAGCTTTACTGTTCTGGTCCTTGTTTAAGGGCTGAAGAAAGAGCTGTTCATTATAAAAAGTGTAAACTTTACTTGAAAGCATACTTCCTTAATGACTTAACTGCGACTTAACCTTAGAGCTAAGGACACCACCATAACTAAATATGTAGGTTTCAATGAAATTAATATTAACAACTCAGTTAAACATCAAGCTGTCTGTTTCCAATGGATAAAAAGCTTTTCCTTCCTCCACAACAGTAGCAACAACACTTTCTTCTAAAAGAAGCCAGGTATGTAAGCAAAGTGAATTTTCATCTAAATACAGGCAAAGTTCAGTTTTTGTCAGACTGCCAAACAGTGCGTGAGTTTTAGTTTGAAATTCCAAAGTTCTGTGACAAAATTTATACTTTGAACTTGTTAGTTTTCAAAAACTGTCAATGGTGTTATACTGAATGGTTACTATGTAGCACATAGCTATTTTAATTAGACAGCTGTTTACTTTACAGTTTCTAGGAACTTTAAATGCACTGCCATATAATTTCTCAAGGTAGCTTTTTTTACAGAAGGAGATGCCAGGTGAGAGACACATAGGTATATATTCTAGTTTGGATAAGGGAAGGGAAGAGGAACATGGGTGAATTATTAGACTTGATAATCTTGAAAGTCTTTTCCAACCTAAACAATTCTATGGATTGCTGAGACGTGGCTATGTCCACAAGACATTCCATTCTGTTCTGGCATTGAAGTGGGTTTGGAAACTATTTATCAATCAGATAGCATTTGCAACAGTTTTGTTTTGTGTGTCCACATTTTCAAACTTGTATCAAGAAACCAAATGGTTGCTTATCACAGATGTAAGGTATTAAACCTGCATATTTCAATGTTTCGTGGTACCGACACTGGCCACTTTGGAAGACAATGAGAAAGAAATGCATGATGAAGTAGGAATGGACAGAAAAATTATTTCTCTTTTAAGTGAAATGCAGGGGCTATTTTTTACCTCAATGCTGGGTTAGAGTGTTTCAGTGAAGAGGAAACTATTGCTCCTTGCACAGGAAGAGCTGTTGGAGAGAGATTAATTATCTGAGTTGTCAGAAATAACAACTCTTGGCTATCACATGAAATAGCCGCATACAAACAATGGAAATAAAAAGATAAGAATAAAATGCAGTGTGTTAGCTAACCAATCAGTTAGCTCTGCCAAAGTCCCCATTGTCATTAAGGGCAAGCTGAAGGATTACAGAAGTGAGACAAAGCTGTGCAGATGAAATCCCCAAAAGAGGCCACAACTGGCTGTTCGCTGTTGAATGATGAAGTTGTTGCAGTGCTTTTGAACATGGTGTCTTAAAGTGCATTCAGAGCTGGTAGACTAGGAGAAAGTGTATTCATCTTGTTGCCCTTACACAATCTGCCAAGAAAGCATCTGGCCTAAGCCATCAAGACAGCCCTGTGTTTCAAAACACCAGCAAAGATTCTTTATGCGTTTCATGTGTGATGAAAACTGAGTTGTTGGTACTATTGGCCATGATAACTTCTTAGCAAGCCCCATAACAGAAGAAGATAGAAAAACACTGTAGTGAAAAACAGGCCCCGTGAGTGCCTTCTCCATGTAAGGGAGCAAGACCTGTCCTTTCAATCCAGCATGGTAAAACAGTTAATTAAAAAAGCAGTGTTAATTCAGCTGAGCACTGCCTGTCACTTGTGTTCATTCCACCCAGTGTTTTTTGTTGTTGGGTGTATCTGATGCCTTTATCATGAGGCATGGCAGAAGCTTATGGCAAGAAAAAGTGACTTAAATTAACCAGGCAAGGATCAGTCTAAATGTATTTAATTCTTAATGTGAAAGAATGTACATGCCAGTCAGCATTATTGTTGTAACATACCTGCCAGGTGCACAAGATTAAGAAAAGGTCCATGCCAAAGATCATTCCCATAAAAGGGATAATTCATTAATAGGTACAGGCTGAGCAAAATTCTTGTAGGCTGAGCAAACTCAGAACATAGGGTGCCTCTTACCAGGCGGCTGTTCCCACCGGAGCTATATAGACCTTGCTCAGTCTTTGTTGTTGTGCCTCAAATGGAGGCTGTAACCTGGCAGAGGCCTGCAAGAACTGAGGCAACATGTAACACATTTCTGTAGACTTGGGGTCTTTTAAATGTTTCAGCCAGTTGCTGTGCGTTGGTGTACCTGTGCAATAGCCATCTCTACGGATTTCAGTGACTGTCCTAGAGCTTGCAGAGAGGAGCATTAAGCAACATGCATTTCGCATTAGAGAGTCTCAAGGTAATGGGTATTTTCTACATTCTAATGTATAACAACAAATTATCCTCATCCTGATAATATTATGAATAGTGCATTCTCTTCTTGTTTTGCTCAATACTGTTTTTTAAAGCCTCCATCGCCTGACATACTTACAGTCGCAAGTCTACTACAAAATTTCCTGTTGAATGCCCTGCCACTGTACAGCACCATTATGAGGAAGAGCTTGTCATGGTTTCTGGTGTTAAAATCCACTGCCTTAGAAATAAAGAGTTGCTAAAGAAGTATCAATAAATGCTTTTAGCCTTTGGACTGGCAATATGTGAGTAACAATTAAAGCAGGTATGATTACTCGTTAGGAAGGTGTACAATGCTCACAAAATAAAATACCTTTGGGCATGGAGAGGCATATTTCTTTGACATAATCTGAAAAAAGGTGACATATAATTTGGGTCTATCATTTTAGCTGCTATACTATAGTACTACGCTACTGCTGTACTGCAGCTAAGTTGTGATTTCTAAATAAGTCAGTAATTGAAACTTTTGTGTAGAATATGAATCCTGTGTGGATTCTTGAACACATCACGTCTCCACTACAGAGACACAGAGAATTGCACTTTACCAAGAGAATAATGTCAATGTACTCTTCTATTAGAAAATACATCCAACATGAAAATTGAAGTTTTGTTGTAGCTCCTGGCTCCTGTAATGCAATATACAGTGGTTGCTCTGTAACTCCAGTGGTTGTAGCTCTGAGTTGTCTTTCCTTTATTACTTTGCACAAGCTCTCTTCTAGAACTGTGAGGAGAGGAGGGGTTAGAAATGTAAACAAAAAATGAAGCGGTCAAGGATACCTATACCAATACATCCATTTTCAAGCCCAGACTTCAGTTTTGACTCTCAGTGTTAGACAGCTGCCAGACTCTGCTGGGTTTTGTGCATTCTGTGGTCCACAGCTCCTGTTTGTATCACTATTGCAGTGGAATAACAGAAAATGTAACTATTCCTATATTGGCTAAGAAAGACTATTTTAGACCTGTAAAATAGACTGATAGTAAAAGGATGTTAAAGTCCAGCTGAGTATACGATTGCAGAAGTTTAGAACTCTGTGTAATGCCTTCTTGCCTCTTCTGTGTGCTTGTCTTGCTGGCTTTGAAACAACAGTCTTACTTGACTATATACATCTCTGTGAATCACAGGAAGTCCATAAGGTTCATAAAGTTAAAATAAACCACCCTACTCTATTCCACACACCCGAAAATGCTTCACAGCAGATCAAAATGTTCTAATACTAAATTTCAAAATGCTAAATCTGTTTGTAAGTCGATCTAGATTTTTCCAGAAAAATTACACTCACTCTCCCAAAGTTCTTTTATACTCAAGCAGAGGTAAGAGCTCCTCTAGATCAGTTACTCATTATGTAACCTCATGCAACATAGATTAATAGGTATCCTAATTTTTTTCAACCTTCAAGCATTACAAGCAAGCCTTTCAGAGAAAAAGACAGCACATGAATAATTTTATTCTTTTCATTGGCAGACTCATGGCTTTCATTTTTCTGTAGGACTCTGAGGTTGTAACGAAAATTCAGTTTCCCTTTCTTAATACTGTGTGTATATGAATGTCAGGGATCAAACTTCCTTTGAGCTTTTCAACAAAGAATGCAATGTTATTGGAACATATTGCCCTAAGAATCATTGCTAGAACATGATGATCCCCAATAGAAATGAGTATTAACGGTCTTGCAGTGTTTCTATATATTATCTTCCGCCAAAAGTTTACTTATGTTTTCCTGATACTTACGTGGAAAAACATTGTTGAATTTAATAAATACCTAGATTAGATGTTAAACTTACCATCATTTTCACTTACTCTGAGTTGGTCTGTTCCAAGGAATCATTACGGGCAATTGTTTTAATACATTAGTTATTCTAGTATTATACATTAGATAATAACTTCACCTGATCAGCAAAACACGTTTCTGAATTTCTTGATCCACTGAAGGATGATAATTGGATTTTTTTTTAAGAATCACTAGAAGAAGGCTTGGAATAAACTAGTAATTTAGTTCTTCACAAGCTATTTTTGTGCTTCTGGAAAAATAGTGCAGATTTCAACAGACCATTTTGGTTAAAGCAAGATCATTTTAGTCAAAGATTACAGCTTTGTATTAAATATTTATTTTTAAGACACATGTGTCTGAACTCTGCATATGTAGAAATATTAAAAGGAATTGAAGAAAGAGAGTGGCAGGAATGTAATTAACTTTTTTTTCTCAACATTTGGAATTTCTAGTTGTTTTTTATTAATGCAACACAGATCCAGGAAGGATAAACTGGTAGAAATGGATCACAATGGTCACAACAACTCCAGAAGACTACTGATGGGGGGGAAGAGTAGCTGGAAAATTGCCCAGTGAAAAAGGACCCTGGGATACTGGTGACAGCAGCTGAACATGAGCCAGGCTGTGCCCAGGTGGCCAAGAAGGCCAATGGCATCCTGGCCTGGATCAGCACTAGTGTGGCCAGCAGGAGCAGGGCAGGGATTGTCCCCCTGTCCTGGGCACTGCTGAGGCCACACCTCGAGTGCTGTGTCCAGTTCTGGGCCCTCCCTGCAAGAAAGACACTGAGGGGCTGGAGTGAGTCCAGAGAAGGGAACGGAGCTGGGGCAGGGTCTGGAGCAGCAGTGCTGTGAGGAGCAGCTGAGGGAGCTGGGGGTGTTTATCCTGGACAAAAGGAGGCTCAGGGGAGACCTTATCACTCTCTACAGCTGCCTGGAAGGAGAGTGGGGCCAGGTGAGGGTCAGCCCCCTCTCACAAGTAATAGGTGATAGGATGAGAGGAAGTGTCCTCAAG
This sequence comes from Rhabdornis inornatus, assembly GCA_013397075.1. Lineage (NCBI taxonomy): Eukaryota > Metazoa > Chordata > Aves > Passeriformes > Rhabdornithidae > Rhabdornis > Rhabdornis inornatus. The sequence goes on from VWZS01000622.1 coordinate 130,140, forward strand.
CTGTGCCGGGGGAGTTTTAAATGGAANAAGACACATGTGTCTGAACTCTGCATATGTAGAAATATTAAAAGGAATTGAAGAAAGAGAGTGGCAGGAATGTAATTAACTTTTTTTTCTCAACATTTGGAATTTCTAGTTGTTTTTTATTAATGCAACACAGATCCAGGAAGGATAAACTGGTAGAAATGGATCACAATGGTCACAACAACTCCAGAAGACTACTGATGGGGGGGAAGAGTAGCTGGAAAATTGCCCAGTGAAAAAGGACCCTGGGATACTGGTGACAGCAGCTGAACATGAGCCAGGCTGTGCCCAGGTGGCCAAGAAGGCCAATGGCATCCTGGCCTGGATCAGCACTAGTGTGGCCAGCAGGAGCAGGGCAGGGATTGTCCCCCTGTCCTGGGCACTGCTGAGGCCACACCTCGAGTGCTGTGTCCAGTTCTGGGCCCTCCCTGCAAGAAAGACACTGAGGGGCTGGAGTGAGTCCAGAGAAGGGAACGGAGCTGGGGCAGGGTCTGGAGCAGCAGTGCTGTGAGGAGCAGCTGAGGGAGCTGGGGGTGTTTACCCTGGACAAAAGGAGGCTCAGGGGAGACCTTATCACTCTCTACAGCTGCCTGGAAGGAGAGTGGGGCCAGGTGAGGGTCAGCCCCCTCTCACAAGTAATAGGTGATAGGATGAGAGGAAGTGTCCTCAAGCTGTGCCGGGGGAGTTTTAAATGGAAATTTAGGAAAAATTTCTTCATTGAGAGAATTTTCAAGTATTGGGACCAAGTTGCTTAGGGAAGTGGTGGAGTTATCCTAGCTGGTGATACTTAAAAGGCATGTAGATGTGGCATTTGGGAACATGGTTTGGTGGTAGATTTGGCAGTGCTGGGTTAACAGTTGGACTCATCACCACTATGTGAAGATGATGTCAGGGGAGGCGTCCCCACCTTTTTATTTAGACAGGAATTTACATGGAAATTTAGAAAGAATATTGGTTCCAAAATTAGTTATATACTGCGATCCCATAGGATTTCACAGAAGTACCGCTTAAGGCTGTGCAGCAGGAAGTTCTTGTGGCCTTAATTAGCACAGTCTAGCAGGCAAACACAACATGTTCCAAACCTCATGTTTGACTTATGCCTATAAAAAAAGATTAAGCTGTGAAGAAATACAACTCAAATAACTGAAAGGAAAGGCACTGGAGCTTAAGCTCCTTGGTAGCTGACAAAAGGTTTGAGTGGAAATGTAGATGAGAGAAGACCAGAGCAATTAGCAGTACTAAACTAGTTACAGCTATGGAAAGGTGTGACATAATGTGAGTATAGATGCCATAAGGGCTATAAATAGATCAGTTATCCTTAACTGGGAACACAAACCAGACAGGAAAACAAACAAAAAAAGTAGAGCAACAGTTAGGAAAAAAGAAAATGAAAAATACATGGGTGATAAAGGTAGAAAATGAAGAGAAAAAAGAAAGGTAGGAGAGAAATCTTGTTTTACAGTGAGGCAACTGATAACAGTTTATTTTTCAGTCTGGGATGGGGAGGCAGTTTGAAAGGTGGGGTGTATGGTGAAAAGTGTGCATGGGAAAAGAAACTAGAGAGATATTTAGGGGAGACATTTTAAGGTCATTCATTTCTGTATATTGGCAGTAATCCATTGTGGAGAACAGACAGCTACTGTAGTTGTTAGTAAAGATAAATGTCATTGAATTATAGATGAACATAATGGAAAAACTTCATGTCTAGCCATTGTGTAAAATTAGGAGTGGGACATACTGGCTGTGTGGGCTTGGTGAATGCCAGGTGCGTGGGTGAGTCGTGAGCATTGGGAAAGAGTGTCTTATTCAAGTGGTCTATTCAGTTCTTACACCAGCACTGTAATGTCATTATTTTTTCCTGCTCTGTCTGCTGAGTACAAACCAAAGAATAGTAAACACTAAGTACCTTAGTGACTATCTCAGCACATCCATATGTTTCTGCTTGCATGTTCAGTGCAGTGGCAGAGGGGAAATTACTCGCCTTTAATGTGGCGATTGTTCGTAAAGGCCTGCGTAATCACGCCTGCTAACAGCATGACATGACATTGCAGTGGGTCACAATGCACAACATTCTAGCCAGCCCAAACCAGTCATTCTGAGATTACAACTAGACTAAGTATTAAAGTCTTTATCTGTTCTGACATACAGAATTTTCTTTACTTAAAATGCATTATTTTTGCACATATGAACGTTTACTTGCCAGTAGTCTGAGCAAAGTCATAGAGGAGATGTTTCTCCCTATATGCCTGTGCCATACAGCTGTTACTTTCTAAGTACCATTTTCAGCCTATTCTCACCTTTGGCTGTTTCCCCCTCATACTATTCTTTACGTCACACACACTACTTGTTCTTCTGCATATATGTTTGAGAATGACACACCACTTTTCCAGGAATCTGATTCTTCTGTCAAAACCATTAAATGTGTTAATACCCCCTTTGCTGCAGATTGCACTGCCTTAATACAGAATTCAGTTTACAAAGGCTACCATGAGTCGTGCCTTATGTGAAGAATGACCAATTGAAACAACTGGCCTACTCAGACAGGAGACTTACAAAGAGCAGTTGGAGAATGAACTACACACAGCTAGCTAAAGGTGGAATTCTATAAAAAAATACGAAGGCCTATTATCTGCAAACATAGCTTAAGAACCCAAATATATAGAAACTAGCAGCAAACCTACAGCAGCAGCTGAAAAGCAGTTATATTTTCTAATGTAGTTTCTCCATGTTTAAGTAAAATACATCAAGTTTAACAGTAGGTAGTAGGGAGAAACAAGGAGCAACCTAGATTACATTAGTAAAAAAATCATCTTAAATTCCTTTAAAAGAAAAACCCTATAAACTAAATCATATCACTTACTTTTGCTGTAACAGCGCAGAGAGAGAATTACAAATGGTGTTTGGGAGTGGATAGCTTAGAGGAAGCATGTCCCCCTCTCTAACATTCAAGGTGAGATCTGGTAGATCAGGTTAGGATACAAGTAAACATTCCTTGCAGACTGACCATCACCACATTCTCCTGGTACTCCTTCCTCCTGGGGACAGAACAGTCACCTCACAGGTTTAAGACTTGAAATCATTTTACTTTGCAGCTCCTTCTTGATCATTTCTGCTTGGCTTTGATTCAGCTTGCTTTCTCTCGAAAGTGAGAAAGGGGATAGTGGTATGTGATTTGGGTAGGGGCACACGTCTTTCATGATTCTCACTCTCTGATTTATGGTAGAAATAAATCCACTGTCCCTATGTCTCTGATTGTCAGATAATCAAATATCACTTGTAGAAAAGGAACATAAGAGATTTATAGAACATAGAAAAATAAACACTACAATTATATTATTATGGCACAGAGATGTGGTGGAAGAGAGATGCCGCCTCAACAGAGGGAAAATCCTTATCTACAAGTTATTGCAAACTAGATCAAAGGAGCTATCACTATATGATGCCTATATGTTTCATATAATTTTCCGAAGACATCTGCTGTCAGAAACAGTTGAGATGCGCTGTAGCCTTTACGTGCTGCATCTATTCTTTATACTCACAGATTTCGTTTCTCAGATCTGGACTTTGCCTTCACAGTAATTACCTCCCTCTGAAAACCACACCTTCCCCAGTATGATCATCCGGATACAATCCCTACAAACTCAAGTAAAGAGGCCTATTTCCTTCCAGCCAGGCCCATCCCCTCATATCAGAGGAACACAGTCACTTGGCTCCAGTTCCAACATCCATTATCGCTTATTCCTGACATGAACACTTCACAATCTGTGCCACTTTCCGGCCACTCAGCCATCCTCTGCTTCTATGATTCAACTTCTGAAGGTTGCCGCCAGCCTGAACGCCTTCTCCGTGACAGCCACACAGTGTGTCCAACACACTATAGGAACTACCCAGGGAAGAATGGGTTCATATCTATGCCATGGTCAACTCTTGGATCTTGCATAAGGCAGCCAACTCAATTAAAATTGGCAAAAGAATCACCTGCAAATGAAGGAAAGCATGAATATACACATCTAATCTACACTTCTAATCTACACTAAGGAAAATACAGCTTATTCCAAACCAGACCAACCTGGAAGACAGTACTTCATTATATGGTCTGGCTACAGAAGACAAACACACCTGCTGCTTCCTACCTTCTTGCATAAGCACTCTGAACAGTTCCATCTTGGAAGAAACCCCTGTCACATTCTTTCCCCACCACCTAAATGTTGGCCTGCACTTAAAATAGGTCCACAATGGGCTCCATCCAGCCCTTTGTGCTACCCCACCTACTGGTGTTAACGTAAGAGCTGCTCCCAAGCCAGAAGAACCTGGCATGGCAGGGGTTAATGGGGTGATGGGGAGGGGAGGGTGAGACTAAAGAAAATAGCCCGACACTCTTCTCAGCTTGTTTGATGGAGATGCGACCTGGCAGCATTGAAAAGCTTCAAGATTAATGGAGAAAAGGCGGAATCTGACAGCTTTTCCGCTGGTTTCACTCCTCCTGGGTGGGCCGATTGCTCTTGAATGTCACTTGCTACTTAATCTTGTGTATCTGAAACAGACTGATGTGTTTGGGGAGCCCTGCTTGCTCTGTATAGACATCAATTGGCAAGGCAGATAAAAGGAAACTGCATTGAATTACTCTCTTATGCCTTTTATAGAGCACTTTCTGACTACAAAATAATTAGTAGCCTCATCCAGCGAAACCCATCGTAGTTAGGGTGCTTGTTAAACACCAAAAGTGAGAAGGAGAAAGTATTGCTTACTCTCTTCCAGCTCCTTCCTAGAGCTACCATCAAACCAAGATGTGTTAATACTCAAATGAAAACATCTGTAGCTAATATTGTCATTTAATATCACCTCACTGTCTGTGGGATGCTTGCATTGATTTTTTTTCTGAATTATTTTTTCTGTTTGCACATTATCACTGCAGAGTTACTAATTTATGTGTTACATTCTTTCACTGTGGAGCAGAAAACCCTTAAGTACTCTTTAAAAATGTAATATATCTCCCACTCAGTGAACATGATACATTTTCCCTTGTAGTATATAAAGGAGGGCATGGGAGACTAAAACGTAAGGGTTCTTTTTTTTTCCTCCATCTGCAGTGAAATCAGATGGCGACTGTCTTGCAAAAGACATTTGATTCTTTTTTTGATTCCTGAATTTCAAGTCAAGTTCTTCTATGTCTTTCACCCATGTCATATCATTTACAGCAAACTAGAAATAGTAACAAAATTTTAAAAGCAGCCTCTGATAGTTTGTAAAATTTGCTTCATGTCCCAAACTGATTCTCATGCTATAAATCTGAATTTGTCCCTATTTGTTACTAAGACTTCATTTGGTGCTATGCTAGTAGTATAGCACAAATCTGACGTTGCTGTTCAAGTCTGCAGTCTGCAACACAGGCAAAACTCTGGCACTGTGTGAACTGAAAGTTAACATGTTAACTTTTTAGGCATCCAAATATTTAGGAGTGCTTTGTTCCCACACAAATTAGCTTCTGCCCTTTGATAGACAATTGTCTGAAATAGATGCTCTGAGCCAATTTGACACAGGATGTATCTGTCATAAAATTCTATTTTTTTCATTTTCAAACAACAGAAAAAGTACTTAAAACTGTGGATTGTGTTGCACCACCTCCTAAATAAGGAAAAAGTACTACAGATTAAACATCAGCACCACTACTGTTTTTCAACTGGAACCTAAAAAACAGTTAATAGGAGATGACTGCGCCTTCAGCAATTACACAGACTTGTTCAGTTGGCAGTGGGAGGGAAATAGCTCTGTTTTGTGCAGTTTTTTTACAATATTTTTCCTCACACCTAAGTGGGCCTTTATAGGAAGAAAATGTGATTTTTACACATACACTTAAAAAAAGGTGGAGGAATAGCAGCCATTTCAGTGAGTTTTTTTTCATCCATCTAAATTTCTATGCCTTTCATAGGAAGATAGGAGACATAAACTGAATGATGAATCACTAAAGGGAAAACGTCACTAAACTCTGTATTATATTTATTTACTACTGTTTTTTAATAGGGGAATCTGCAGACAGTTTATTGTTTTTAAATGAGCAGCCATTATTTTCTCATTTTTTCTGTTTCAGCTGCATGGGACTACCAGCAGCATAACATCTAATTTAAACAATCTTTAAAATTTTTAGAAGTTGTTTGAGAAATTTAAATTAGTGAAAACTTCATAAAGTCCAACTGTTGATTTTTTTTAATGTTGGGCTAAGGATTGTGTTTTAATAAATGAAGCACAATTACACATTTAGAGTAAAAATCATATTGATATCTGTTTTCTCATATTGACATTTCAAAGTTCAGATTAATTCTCTACTTTTAAGTTTGTTGCATACATTTCTCAGCCTTAAACCTCTAACAAACTTTGGAAAAAGGTACAAAGAGGAACCAAACTTAGTTATGATAATTTATAGAAAATGGATCCCATATCAAGTATATGTTCACTTTATATAGATTTAGAAGTGAACAAAGAAACACTAATCAAAAAGAGGTTATTAGAACCTTTTGGCAATATTGTAAAAACCAATCAGCATGACATCCTAGAAACTAGAGGGTCTTCACATCATTTCCCTTCCCCCTCCCCCAGAAGAATGACATTTGCATTGTTTAAAAATACAGTGGACTTTAAAGACATTTACTAAATTTTGTTGAAGGCTTTTAAAGAAAATTCTTTCTGTAAATGTAGTCCAGCAAAATTTATATACTATTTGTCAGAATAAATCTTAATCTTTCTATATTTGGATTGTTTTACTAAACTTCTTTAAGATTTTTTAGAGCACTGATCAAATTCTACACGCACATTTAACTTTACCAGTTAAGTTCATAAGACCTGGCAGAAATGAAGGTGAGCATGTGCACAACTACTTACAGGACCCAGATCTCACAAGTAAAACAACCTGAAACAAGGTATTCTGTTCTTTTTAAGGATTAAGACAGGACAATCTCTGTTAATTACGTGCATATCCTTTATCTGTAAAATTTATCACTTGTTAACATCACACCAATGTTTTAACAAAGTAAGACTAGGGGATGAATTACCTTAGGTAATTCATACAAAACGTCTTTGCAGTTTATTGTCACATTTGGCCACAAAGTGGAATTTCTTACCTAAAGATTCTTAGTGCAACATGTTGCAGCTATGCTTTGATATGCAGCCTAGTTCAAGCTACTTGCAATAGTGGGTCTCTAACACAATACACCATTGCATTCCCTGTGAGTCCTCTTCCCTGCTGTTTTGGTGCAGTGTTTGCCCCTACAACCTAGCAGGATCCAGGCGCAGTGTCTTGTAAGACACTGCTATGTGCAGATACACACACACAGGTGCATAAAACAAAAACCAGAGAGAGCTCTGTTTTCCTTCTGCTGCTATTCCACATGAAGATACAATCACAAACCAAGAATGCCTGGATGAACACTAGCGGTAAGCTTAAATGGCAGACAAAACAAAGTCTGATCTGTTTATACTTTTGTACTACTACAGAAAAACAAGATATTTCCAAGGTCGAGTTAGGCTTCACAGTGACACAGCCAAGGGCAACAGAGATGTTGTCTGGAGTTGTACTGTCAAATGGAAGGAGGCCTCCACATGCACCTCACAGCCCCTGTGCAGCCTCACTCCACCGCTCAGCACAGATATGACATTCTGGCAATTGTTGTTTCCTGTAAAGAAAAAACAACATAATTTTTTTCAGCCCCACCACTCTATATTGAAGCCTGTGTGTTAAAAGCTGATTTCAAACTCCTGAAGGCTGATAAATCTAATGGTAGAGCTTATACTGTTGAAAACACCTTTGGCTATTATTCTGAGCTGGAAGCCGCCAGAGTGGCATGACCTTCAGGATCCTGTCCTATCCGTCCAATTCCAATTTCATTATGTCATTGTGAGATGAGAAAGAGACAAAGTGATCATGGTGCAAGAACTACTTTCTCTTTTTCCTAATAGGAATGTGCAGTTATGAAGACAAAGGGCATACTCACAGCATGGTACTTTACAGAGATAGGACAATATTGTAGTCAATACAATTTTTTCTCAAAACTTCTTCATTGCAAGAATTCCACAAGAAAAACTTTCCCTTTGCAAAATGGGCTGAAATTCCATTTTACCATTCGCTAGACATTTTTCATGACCCCAAAATACTATTTTTCCCAGTGCTTCATCCTCAAAAAGCATGCTAATATTTATTTCAACTAAATAGCTTAAAATGTGTTCACATTTTTCAGGAGTTCCGAGGCAATATTGTTCCCTAATATTAAAAAAATGAAAGGTAGCATTACGAGTGTAGAAGGAATGACATGGTCATGGCTGAAAATGCATGTTAGAGCCAAGACATAGCATCACATAAGCACAGATGGGCTGCAGGGTCCCAGACAGGACCTGGAGCTGAGGAAACCCCAAGTGGTGTCCTGCAGGCCTGCTCATGCTCCCCGTGTGACAGAAGGCAGCACCTCACAAACACTGGAAGGGAACCAGGGCTGAGGGAAAGGTGTGGGCACATTTGACCCTCGTTCAGCACGAGAGAAAGCAGCACTAAGGCAACATCTCTCATCTTCCAAGCAGGGGACTGACAGTCCTTGTGGGAGGTCCAGCCTGCTGGAGTAGGGCAGGATGAAGGTGCTGGGTTTGGAGGAAAACAGTTGCTGTGGCCCATTTGTGTAATTGCTCAGATGGAGGATGGGTAAGTGTGGGTCTGTCAGAGGAAAGAGTGAAAACTTTGGAAGGGTGGGAAGGGGGGTCAAGCAGAAAGGCTGTGCATCACCAAGCACCCCTTTAGATTTTGCAACACAAGCCAAAATATCACTTAGTTCCACGTACATGAGAGTACTATTAACAGGTTTCCATACACAGCCATTAATGCAGATATTTTTAAACTTAAATAAACTATACGTAATTGTCCTAAGATATAATGTTTTTTGTCAAGACTTGAACAAAATGGGAAGATGACCAGGACTTGGCAACACTTGATTTTTTGCAATTTCTGCCTCCATAACTCCTAAGGCTTGGATTCTTTCTCTCATCCTTTCAAAGGGCCCCAGCCTATACCCAAGGTTTTGGCTCCCATAGTGTTGTTTTGGAAATATAAATTAAACCTCCTTTCTCATGACTGCCAGGGAAGCAGGGCTCTTGCAGCCAGTTTCAGGAGCCCTTGCCCAGGTCCCGTAGCTGCTGTGCTCCTTTTGAGGCCCAGCATGTGATCCAATATGCTTTACTCTGCTCCTGGCCACAGGCTGCACTCAGATGGTTGCTTTCCAACCCCCTGCTGCCTGATTCCATGGAGGAGTAGAGGGAGCATGCCTTGGAATTCAATTACCTCCTCCCCATGGGGAAAGGAGAGGAGGTAAGAGGCAAGTCAGAGACAGAAAACAAAAGGTTGAGCAACTGCCTGCAGCAAAATAGGGAATTCCACGAGGGAATGCTGAATTTGGTGGCACCCTGATGAAATGCCAAATTATGTAGCCATTGCTTTGCTGAGCACAGGGGCCCTGAGCCTCAGGGAACAGGATTAAGACAAATTGGATCAATTCACACAAGTTAGAGGCATTGTTTCAGATTCTCATTGGAGTCACACACGTGACATGGCAATGGATTACACCATATATTTTTAAGTTCTTCTTCAAAACTAAAAAGTTGCTTGTTTATTTTCCCATCTGAACAAAATTGTAAATTCCATTGCTATGAAATACATGGAGCTATTTTAACAAATTGTTGCTGCACATAAACTATTGCCAGTCATCTAATGGATTATTGATGATATTTTAATTAGGCTGGCCACATTACTGAGACCAACTTTAAGTGAATCATAACTTGTTTAATTTTAAAATTCTTAACTCATTAACCTCCTCTCTTCTCCTCTCTTACTTTGCATCTGTATTATATATATATATCTGTATTATATATATGCGTGTATTTGCTACAGCTACATATCTTTTTCACATGAGATGAATTTTACTGATACATCAGCCCGTGGTCCAGCAGGAGCCATCTGGAGTGCTGGTTCAATGCATACTGGTTCCAAAATCCCCCACACTGCAAAGCTGTGATGCAGTGAAAACTCCCAGTGCTGCGTCTAGTTTTCTGAAGTGTTGCTGGGTAATGCTGCAACCACAGGCTTTGTCCCTTCTGCAGCTAGTGTGAAGCCAGCATGTATTGCACACTGTGTGTTGTGATCAGTGTGACAAAAATGTTCTGATGAACATCAAATTAGGTGAATGAACCAGGAGTGGTCTCGTTCTTACTTCAGAGACAAACTGCTAACTAAGACAAACTTATTTACTAAGACAAACTGCTGCAACTGCTTCTGTTTTTAAGATGTTCTGTGAAAAGTCATTTATCTGTCTTATGCAGAGGGAAAAAGAGCTTCCTACTCTTCAAGGGTACCTTTCCCAAAGTAGGAAGTAGTGTCATGTCAGACACTGGACGTCAACATCAGGTTTTTATAATTAAGCCTTTTTCTTACTGTGTACTGTGAAAGCATGTGAGCTGCAGCCACACCCGAGGGGACATGAAGGACAGAATAAAGTTTATGGCACTTGTGTTTAATACCTGATATTTAACACATCTGGAAGGATCATTTTCCCTGTTTTTATCTAGTTGGAAAATTTTTAATCTGGGGCAGGGAGAAGCCCATTGCTCAACACTTTTCTGTTAGTTTTGCAGTTTTAGAAAAGATGTTGGTTTTTCTTTTCTCAATCCCTGAGTAATGTTAGAGCTACCTACCTGATGAAGTGCCTTTTTACCTTTATCTCATTGCAGAGCTTTCACAATCAGCTTCATTCACTTTTCTTCATGATTCATTGTGTTTTATCTTCCAGGAGCAGAAGTAAGGCAGCTCTGGGATACACACTGATGAGACTGGTTATTCTGGTCAGCTGCCAAAGTTTGTGGTTATCCAGTTTCAGAAGACAGTGAAAATCATGGCTGTTTATATTAGCCTTTAATTAAATTTACAGCAACCTCTAAAGTTTACTAATTTAACGTAGTTGCCTAAGTAAGAGTCCTATGTTTATCTCTGTTCCCATTATTGTTCAATATATTAAAGGTGTTGTGAGAATACACTATTCCTGCTCTCATACCTTCCAATTGTTCCTCACTGATGCTCACATTTTGTCTATCTCAGCTTCCACTGTTTTAGCAGCCACACAATGACTTTATTTTATAAACAGAGAAAATTTTTTACTCTCAGAACATATGATCACAGCTAAGTTCTCAGTGCCTGAGAAGGTGGTTTGTGATGGCTTTGCTGGCAAACTCATAACTTTGATTAGTGATGGTGAGATGTTAAATCCCCATTACATTAACCTAAATTCTGTCTCAAGTACTTGGAATACCACCAGGCCTTGCAGAACAGAATTGCTTTTCTTTCTCTTTTTCCCAAGTGTCCAGCACAGCCTGGAAGGGCAGCTGGCTCTGCCTTGGTGCATTAGAGGCATAGTGCATACTCAGCTGGCTGTTTGACAGAATTTGCTGGGCAAAGGCACAGAGGAGCAGCAGCACGGTACAGAAAGCTCTGATGAGCACTGGGATAAGATAGAGGTAGTTTCTCATATGCCTGAAGTCTGGTTTTGGTATAAAGTATTCCTTGCTTTGTCCACTTGTCTTGCTGATTTGCTTCCCCTGCTCTTGATGCCCTCCTATGTTTTCTTTTCTTCCTCCTTTCCTCACTACCCTCTTCTTCTCTTTTCCACACCCTCTTCCCCCACCTGTATCCTTCATGTCCTTTTTCTGACTCTTCTAGAGTTATCCTGTGTGAGGAGCAGCCAATACTTGGATTTCATGTGCAGTCCCTCATGCCAAATGTCTGGTGCCAAAGCAAATGTCTGGTAAAAATGCTGGTCTGGCTTTGGGCTGGTGAGTGCTACATGATGGGCTAAGAACTGCTGGGTGTTTGACTGGGGCTTGGCAGCAGCACCTGAGACACTTCTGCCCACCCCAGCTCACCACACCTCCCCTCTTCACTACTCATGTCACATGGACAGGGCAAATTCTTTTACCTTTCAGCCTGGAAGATGGAGCTGCCATCTTCCCTTCCCACGGTATGGGATTTTAGAGGGCACCTTTGATTTATTGTTTGATAAAATGCTATTTTGCCCAGCTATTTTTGCCAGTGTTTTTCTGGTTTTTTTTGTTTTTTTTAATGCCTAGTAGAAAAATTGATTAGAAGAGAAAATAAAGTTATCTTACATACTTTCTTCACTCCTTCTTTCAGGCATATTCTATTTTGTACCACTTTTATTAACAAGATTCTTACTGATAGTAGATGAATTATCTGGTAATCACAGCAGGGTTTCTAGTATTGTTGACCCTAAAAAAGTCTCAATCTTCCACTACAGGACTATTTCACAGACTGATCAGAAAGAAGGGTCTGCTCTTTGAACTGTTTTTTCTTAGTCAATCTGGTATTCAAACAAATTAAATTAATAAATTTAAATCTGATATGCTGATTTATTTTCAAGAGCAAGGTCTCACTTTGTAATATTTCTTGAGAAGATTGTGATTCCTCCTCAGTTTTATTTTCTGAGTTCCAGGCAGAGGTCGTATAAAAATAGCAACACATATAATAAGATGTTTTTTCTTCAAGCCATTATTCTTAATTACACACATCCTTGAACCATCCTTTTTTTTCCTTAATAGTTACACCAGTCTAATGTTTGTGCATTGTTATCATCTCTCCTATCAGTCTCATAGCTCCACATGTCTAACTCCCCTAATCTTCGTGGCAGGGAGGAGCAGTGGAGATTGCAATTGTTGTGTATCCCCTGGCAGCCTGACAGATGAAACAATCCCCACACAAGGCTCTGCTATCAGCCGGCTCCTCTCATTACCTGGCAGCAAACTGGCCGCCCCTGAGAGGCTGCTCGCCTACAAGAAACTCCGCCCTGGCAGCCCCAGATGGGCTCAGGCCAGATTCCTGACTTCCCTGCTCGTCTCAGCTCAGCACTTTTACAGCTAACTAATTTTACAAGTGTCTTGCACTGATTGCACATATGCAATTGCACACTGAGTTGGGTCAGGGGACTCATCTGGCTGAAAAGTAATGTGGAAAAAGAACATTGGTGTAAAAGAGGAGGAGAAAGGCAAAGCACTCAGCAGTGTAAACTGTGGAGGAACATGTGCTGGCCAGAGGGGCTCAGCCTCTGCTTAAAGTCACTGACGGCAGGCTGTCCTCATCCTTCTGCAAGAAACCTTCCCCCAGTGCCAGCCCAGGGTGAGAAGATTCCACACCCATGAGCTTTTAAAGTGGAAGGAAAATGGCACTTCCACAATAGGATATGCAATTACTCTTTAATATCACAACAGATCATACTACTGACCTGGATGTTCCTACCAAAAAATTATCTTGGACAAAACACTGCACCACTGCTCTCCACATCTTAACAGGAGGTGGACTTTCTCCAAACAGTGATTGAAGTCTGTCTCAGTTTTGCCAGAATGGGACAGTTGTGGCTAACAAGAGAGGCTATCTCCCCAAAAGTCCCCATTTCTCCAGCTTATATAACAAACTAGTTTAATCTCTGATGGCTCAAAGTGAGCATATATCGAGCCCATTAATAATACAAGGATGTCCAAGAAAAACTAGGAGAAAAGCATTAGGAAAAAAAAACAACACCCTAAAACCTCCCAAAGAATCTAATCATGATAGGGTGAGAAAAGAATGTGGCTGTGGATTGATGGATGATGTGTAGATATTTTTTGTTAGAGACTTATGAAACAAGTAGAAAGTCCAGATGTTTCAGAGACAGTAAATAGTTCAATGTTTCTGAAATGGGTGTTGTCGAGGGAGAAAGTTAACACTGAGATGCCCAAATAGGTTATATCTTCCACTTGGCTTTATTAGTTGGTTTAGCTGAGGTTTTCTTCTATAAAGAAAAGCATTTTGAGCTTCATCTAAGATGTTGGTTTCTAGTTTCTTTAAACATCAGGCTGGCAGTTGTAACAAAATTGGATCCTAGTGTAGGACCAGGTTGCTGCTGCACCTGACCTAGGGAGTGGTACAAGCAGCATGATTGTGGGCTGGTGTAATCTTCAGTCCAGTTTTATCTGTATTGCAGAAACCCAGAGGCTGGGTTCTCTCAAAGGCACAGAAATTGCTCTATATGCACACATTTCTAACTTAAAAGGTCACTTCTTATCCTCCCAGTTCCTTACAGATTTGCACCTAGCCAATTCAGCTTGGAAACATTGTTCTACACTTTTACTATCTCCATCTTTTGTTTTTCACTGTCAGCAGCCCTGTTGCTCTTTCGGCTGCTATACATCTTCAGCCTTGAAGAAACTCTAGTTCACTCAGCCAGCTCACATTAGTGAATTGCTTAAGAGATAAACTTAAATCCCAGCTTTGATTTGTGATTTTCTCTGCTAATGCTTAAATTAGTAATAGTTCTTCAATACCATGGCAACACCTAAGTAAGCACAGCTCTACAATAGATTTGTCTTGACATTTTGTTTTAGTGGATTTTCAAACAGAGATCAAACCTTGCTTCCAGGCTTTGGTCCAGTCAACCCAGTGGCTTTCCTAGTAGCAGCACACCTGGTAGTCTTCTGTAGTCTGCAGAAAGTTTTCTCCATCACTGCTGGGGTTTGGCGGCTGGTTCACTGTTCCTCTCAGCAGGCTCTTACTGCTTGGTGCCAGGATTTTCCTCCGCAGTCTCTGGGCTGTCCTTCCAACAGCTCCACGGGGATTGAGGAACAACTCTGCCTTCCAGAAAGTACTCTGTGTCCTTCACAGATGTTCACAGGGATCTTTTTGCAACTCCCCACCAATTAATCTTGGTAACTTCTTGACCTGATAGGCATTGGGTATTTTGAATTTTTGTCCTTTCTGGAAGAAGGGTTTTCAGACCCAACAGTCTTTACAAACTTTCAAATTGCATCAGTGAATGCCCTTCCAATGGAAGATGCATATATACTCTTTCCCTGGGAAAAAAAAATGAGTGAGCTGTACTCATTCCTTCCTCCATCACTTTGCAGGCTTTGTGCTATTCATGGCTCAGCCCTCACCTTCAGAGTCTGTTTCCTCAGTTTACTCCAGCATACTCCGTACCTCCATTCACAGCCCAAGGATTCACAATTCCTTAAGATGAAGACATTGTATTCTGTAAGTCAGACAGATTATACTTTCTCCTTAGTGTCTGCCTTTCTTCAAAGAATGTTAAGTCATTTATGAACACAAGGCAACTCATACTCATACCATCTGAGATAGACCGGCAGGTTTTGCTGCTTCTTGTCCTCTACAAGGAAAATATGCTCAGAAATAGAATCTAATTTAAATTTTAAGATTTCTACCTATTTTAAAAATCTTTTTCTAATTTCTAATGGCAATTCTGAAAAAACTTGTATCATAAATAATATTTTCCTTGGACCTGAGATGTGGCATATGTATATGTGTGAGTATGTTGCATAAAGACAAATTCAGACCTCTTCCTTTTTATATAAAAATGTTGTTCCTCAGCACCTGAGAGCACGTGGAGCATTAGTAATGCAGAGTGCAGAACAAAAGACAGTATGTAGGCTTGAAGTGTGACCAGTGTATGCAAAATGTAATAGTTGTTGGGACCACTAAAAATTGCATGACCAGCAATGATTTATTAGTAGTGGAGAATCCAGGGAAATACTCCCCTCTAAATTATTGTTTCTCTGGCTCTAAGCATTCAATACATTCCCATCTTGAGCCAGGGAATTTATTTTCTCCTCTCCTCTGTATTTGTCTGTGGTTTGCATTATCATTCACTAAATATACTTGGACATGACATTACTTTTCTTGAGCTACAGATTTGAAAACTTCTGTGACTCCCCCTTTGACCCTCCATCATTTTAGGAATTTTATAATTAAATCAGTAACTTACACTCACATAATGAATAGGGCCTCTCTTTTTGGTGTTATATAAATTATATGCTTTTCAAATAAGAATGGCAGAGTAACAAAAATTATCTAAAACTCACTAGATTGAAAGGTTTGAAATACATAATTTTCATGTTTACACAATTCCTCTCTTTCTTCTAGAAAATATGTGAAAGTAAAGTGGATAATCTGCCATTGAGACAGCTTAATGGTAGATCTAAAATACAAACATCTACCATTTTGTCTGAAAACCTACCATACTTCTGTCACCAACTATTTTCATTAACAGCTTACGTGCTTTAGGGAAGTCTTTTTCTGTACTGATTACTCCAATTTTCAAGAAACCAGAGGAGGAAATGTTTGTCATCAAGGGCCAAAAAGAACAAGTTACTTGTGTCTTAAATGAGCCAGACTAAAAAGTATCTTATGCTGCCTAAGCTATAACTACATGCTCAATTTTATAAGCCAGTGATGTCAGATTTGGTCAAAATTAAGTTTGTCTTGGCTGTGAATTTTGCTGAAGATGTTACCAAATACACTGAGGGTTGGGGAATCTGCTGATTGCAATTTTGAGAAAAAGAGGGGGCACACTCAGCTTCCAGAGAATCAATCCACAGAGGTACCCACTGGTGTTTCATGGTGGCCTCTGCAGAGCTACTGCTAATTGTGAGATGTGCCCCACTATTGCTCTAACACAAATTAAGGAAAAGAAACAGCATACAAAGTGAAATTTCCAAAACTCAGTAAATCCATGTTTCACTGCTAAAGACAAAGAAGAAAGAGATTCCAGTGTGTGCTGGATCTAGAGATGGGTAGTTTGTGTAACCTCCTTTGCAAAGGAGGAGTAGGAAGAAGAAACAGAAAATATCTGCCAGAAATAGGATAAGATGGGCCATCTAAAACAACAGACAAAAATATATCAGCTGAGCCAAAAAATCATTAATTGGCATGCTGGTCTGGGGGTTCATGGCTTTGTAGCCACGTAAATGCTGGTGCTTGACTCTTTCTTTTGCTAAGATGCTAGACAAGTTCATCTTTTGAAAATTAGCACATGTGACTAAATACACAATGATAAAAGCACTTATATTATTTCCATAAATTCCCCTGACAGCCATTTGAATGCAAATTGTGCAGAAACCCTGTTTAAATGAATTAACAAGGAAAGGCAGCGGGGGGATGTGGGGGAAGAAACAGGACTGAATACAGACATACTAGATACAACCTCTTAAAAATAGAGTTGGTTCATATTCAATACAATTGAAGAAAGCATTTCATACACCATTATTTAGAGTGAGGACTAAATAGGGTCAGAGAACTCTTAATTCATCCAGTTTGAGTGCACAGATACAGTCAAGATAGTGAAACGTTTCATCTAGTTCATCTATTTCAATACTGCAAACCAAGTACTGCCTGTTATGTGTTTGCTTTTTTGCTTTTGTCTCCATGGACAAAAGAAACAGCAAGCTTTTAATTGAAAAGATAACATCACAAAATTGAAATGATACAGCACAAAAATTGTGCCACATGTTTAGAATCTGCAGTAAACTTATTTCATTTTGATGAACCTCTGTTACTATCCTTGCTGACCTAGCGTGTGCAAGCTGTAGAAGATTAATGATTATTAGAAGATTTACAAGAAAGCTAAAATTAAGCAGGTAACCAGTTTACTTTATCTTGAAAACTGAGAAGTAAGATGAAAGTTTATACCGCTTCAGAGTGTGGTAGATTATTTAGACTGGTTTTTTCTGTGAAAGGGATGCATTGGTCAGTGCGAACTTTTGGTTCCCAGTGCTGCTGCTCTACATTGCCATAGTGGAAACTGAAGCTGAGACACTGGTGCTAACACTAGGAGCAGAAGATGAGGAGTAAGGACAGAAATAAACTCCTCATAAACTCACCACCAAAGAAACGAGATGGAGACTGCAGGTTCACCTGAGTATTAGTCATCCCAAAGCATTTCATTGGAAAGCATTAGTGAAAATAATATGAATGGAACTTAATCTTGTAAGAACTAGTATGGAGAAAAAAACTCCAGCAGGAAACCAGGAAGAAACAAGGCGTATACTCTCTCCACATGTACCTAAAACAAGTATCACTGCAATATATCTGCATGCAGTCCTTTCAGATCGTGAAGAGCATTAGGTAGGAACAGACCTATTGAAAAACCAAGTATGGGTTGCAAGCAGTGGCACTAGTGACTCACTGTTGAACAGTGTTCAATTGCCATACAGCTCTGGTGAGTCAGGGATAACTGTACAGATGGATGTATCATGTTCAGAAGAGATGTAGTATCATGGCACATCTAATTTCCAAGTATATTTTCATTTGAAAATAAAAAAAATTTAATCATAAAAAACTTCCATTTAAAGAAAATTTTAGTTTCTTTCTCTATTTTTCCAATAAAATTGTAAATTATTTACAATTATTAACATAGTTCAAAATATTTGAGGCTGAAGTAGCCACATAGCACAATTCAGTTTAAATATAATCAGTTCGAACTTTGCCTCAAAATTAGAAAATGGTTGATTTGAATTATAGCAAAAAACAAATAACACATTTAAATAACTGTCCATCAATCCAATAGTGAGGGTTTGAAATAGGCAATAGAACAGATTCCAGACTGTGAACAGATATCCCTTCTTTGTGGCTAACTGAGTTTGACTTCACATGGCTTAAAAGATATATGCGAATGTCTAGCTACAGCTGAAAGAAATTAACTATATCCAATAGATCCTTTCTTCTACAGACCACATAAAAAGAAAAATCTATGAAATGTTTAGACAAAAGAGTCTTTAAAATTAGTCCTTCATGAAAACTACCATTCAATTGTCATTTTAATGTGACCCAAGATGTAAATATACAATGCCTGTACCAGGTGAAATTACACTGTTGTACACATTGCTGACCTAAAATTATAGTACTGCAATGCAAAACACAGATTTTTCCCAAAGGATTCTCAGATAAAACTAAAACTCAAGCCATGCTGGGGACACAACCTTGTTTCCCCTGCAGAACAGCTGCAGAAGAGAGTCATAACTGTTTGCAAGGTGCAAGAGGACTGCATGCTACTTGTGATTAGCGAAATTGAGCCCCTTGTTACCAGACAAATTTCATTGAGTTGCCAAAGTGAAAGTGCCTTGGGAAGCTTAACATGAAAGGATTACAAACTTGCTTTGCTAGTCTCATCTGTGGGAGGCCTTAGTTGCATAGGGAAAGCACTGCAGTGAGAGCCTATGCTCAAGCACCAGCACTGCTTCAGAGTTCAGATGATCTTTAGGTCAAAATCATTCTGCATTTGATCTCTCTCTCTGCCAAATGGAAGAAAAAAAGTCCTCACTTTTGTAAAGAATGGAGTGAGGCTTAATGCTGTGGCCTTGTAAAGCTATTTGAATAACAAAGGAAACAGAGCTATAGTAGAATAATGATGCTAAGTCAGGATGTTCCAACAACACAAAACTATGGCACTGATTAAATATTGATGTGAGAAAGAGAATTGGTAGAAATAGATCACTAAATCAGACAAAATGTCTTCCCTAGAGAGCTAAAAACTAGTACTGCCCAGCCAGACATTTAAAGGCACTCCATGAAACCTAGATAAAAATGGGAAAATATTGACACAACTTCATCTGTTTTAACTGTTGTTCTGTCTGGATTGCAAGATAGCTACGGGTGATGCAGCAGTTGCTGTCTGAAAATATGCATGCTTCAAACTATTACCTACACCTGTAAACAACTGTTCATGTGATGACAATCTGAATGTCAGCAGCACAATGGGTCTCAGCTCATATCCAACAGACAATGGAGATTCCGTGGAAGGCTCCAGACAAAACTGGCATCCTTGAAAGAAAGCACTACATCCTTAATACTCTCCACACTAAGTTGTATGTAAAATTCTAAAAGCTGTCCTTTCTACCAGCAAGATTTCAATTGCTTGAGAAGGGGTGAGGGAATCTGAGATAAACAGTCAATTAAGAAAATATTTTCCAGAATAATTTTGAGATGTTGTCTGGCAATGGTCTAAGCAGAGCTACTGGCATTGTGCCATGTTGTTAAGGGAGCTAAATTGTGCTGTTAGGCAGCCTTTGTGCTGAACTGTGCCACAGACACCATCCTCAATGGAGAAGATATTGTCTGCAGCCAAGTCACTGCTCAAGGCATTCCCAGGCCTCATAGTCACTATAGCTGTATGAGAAGGAGGTATCACATCCTTTGGATGTTGGGGCCTTATTCAGGATCTTGAAGATCAAGAAATGAAGCAGCAAATATACAAAAGTTTAGTTGGTTTCTGTGCTTCTAGCTGAATAGGTAAGGCGAGGACCAGTGTTCTAAACCAGTCAGTTTCTTGGCAGGCACCAGACCTACCTATTCAGGGAATGGCATAATGGCCTTGAGATGCACAAAAAAATAAAGTAAGCCTGCCTGTCCTGGGGAAAAAAAGCAAGCAGAGTGAAAAGGCCAGTCAGAGAGAAGAAATTCATCACTTCTACCTGATCCTCAAGACCCACATCCATGATACCATAACCAAGGATTAGGGGGTTGTTTTGAAGGTCATGGATCAATAAACTAAGCCTCATGTTTCTGAACTACATTTGTCCTACATGAGGGAAGGTGATAATCTCCATCCCCTCTAGTCAGGTTATCTAGATTTGCTAAATTCACCCACTACACATTCTCTGCTAAGGAAATGCTCTCTTGCTCCAAATATTTTTGTCCTGTCTTTTCATTCATTGAAGATTTCTCATACACTGGACACTCATTCCATGCCATATAAATGCTGCAGGTATGCAGTGAATTCACAGATGGAGGGAAAAAGGCATAATCCAAATAGTTTGTGAGATCATCAGCACCACAGGTAGCTGTAAGTCCCCATGAAAGTATTGATAAACTGCTTTAGCATGGAGGTAGGCCAGTCATGACCTAATTTTGACATTTGGGGAACTGCAGGAGGACAGAGAATTTTACTGGGCATCGAAACTAGACAATGCACTGTTTGGAAAGGTGTGTAACAAAGACATACACAGAAATGAGGATAGATGAGCAAAATTTATAAATAAAGTTAATTATAGGTATGCATATCTGACACTAAAGTAGTTCCAGTAACAGAATCTCATACTGACATCCTTTGAAACATCAGTGTAATACTTTTCATTGTTTTTGAACTCATTTTCTTTGAGTGCATTTTGAGCATATACAAGCATCTTTCCTACAGGACTCTTTAACTGAGTTACTTTGGTAGTATTTTTCTCTCTGAATTTTCTGTACTTTTAGTACAAGAAACTGAATCTGATATACTGTAGGCTTAAAGTAACCACAGAATACAGACATGCAGAACAGACACTGCTCAATAGAGGCAAGTCATTTTGACAGGTGAAGAAAAATCCAAGCAATTCTGAAGGAGAGATAAATATTGAAACAATTTATGTAGTCCAGATATCACAGCCCATAAATGACTATAAGAAAGAGATATTTTATAAAATGCATGTAGACAAGATTTTTCCTTTGTTCTGTAACCACAGATATGACTATAGTTTCCTCATAGGAAACTTTAAAATGGGGGAAAAAATTATGGCATTTACCTTACCATATGGAGGTCTACATATTTCAGTGTAGTGGTGGTATCCAACATGCTGATCTGCACTCCCACTTGACTCTGCATCTGTCTAACTACCCAGGAGAGTGATGCATCTGGAAAGGTTGAATAGGCCAAGGGAGTTTACATATATTTTGCAATGTTCTTGAGAAAATTTACTGGAGGGAGGTCAACATGTCTTTTTTGTTGTATCTCTTCACATTAAATAAAAACACATTTTATGTTATCTGAACATCCTGACATCTAGGTTTATCTGTTAGTTTGTTTGTTCTCACTAAGAATGCAGAAACTTATTTGAAAGTGTTTGCTTTTGAGAACCTTGTATGCAAGGGGAATGCTTGAGAGGGCGTAATATGAGGATTAGTACTGAGTAACATATGTTGAGAAAAAACAGGTTTCTGATGAACAGATTACAGCAGAAAATGCTTTTTGAAGAAGCTTGTGGAGTTGCAGTCCAAAAATTAGCATCTTCATTATTTATGGTCGTGATTCATGGTAGCCTGTGACAGGATGCATAGGAATGGGGCACATCCCTGAGAGAAATGGTGGGGAGGGTTGAGCAGTGCCAGGGAAAAGGACTCGCCTGGGGGAGGGGAGACCTTTCACATGCCTCCTCTGTCCGTGCAGCCGGCCAAGGCACAGGCTTTGATCTGCCCAGGATGACAGTGAGCCAAACTGTCCCTCATTCAAATGAATCCACCAGACAGTTGTGAGACATTCCTCAAAGGGTCACCAGCAAAGGGCTGCGGAGGAGGGCAGCTCCGGCCATGCTTCTGTATAACATCTCCTCACAGCCTCACCACCTGCTGCAATTTCCCCCCACATCAGGCTCAATTTGTATGCAAATCCTCCCTCATTTATTCTTGCTCCCTTCGGAAAGGACAAATTAAGTATAATAACTGTAATTGCTTTAATAACATGAAGAAAATGACACCTTTATGGGACCAATAATCAAAGACTGAGACTGTAATACAGCATGACAGGTGTGAAGGCATGCCACCAGCAGTGATTTTCCCATTTCAGTATTTCTTCCGTCGCCTTGAAAAGTGCTTGTCTCAGTAAGCCAGGCATGGCTGGTCCCTGGCTGTAAACTCCACACTGCTCCTGACAAGCCAGGCGGGGTTCCTGTGGTAGAGGCACCACTAGAAAGCAGTGGCTCCACTGGAGCAGTGACTGCAGGTCATCAGCATCTGGCTCTGGAGGACGTGGGTTGGCATTACTCGGTGAGGTAGAGCTGCTGTAGAGGCTTCCTCAAACTGGTGTCTCCCCTCAGCTCTGCAGCAAACAAATATGGCTAATAGGTCACAGGCTCAGGCAGGTGGCCATCCCTGAGGAGACCTCACTGCCTGAGCTCTCAGTGCCATTCAGAATGGTGGCCCACACCTCACCAGGCTCACCTTCTGCATTCTTCATGCTGAACCTGACATTATCTAATTTTGGCAACTTTTTCTGGTTTAATTCTCACATTAGTAAATGAGAATCAACTTTCAGCATAGTCAGTTGGAGCAAGGCACAGTTGATCTTGGCTTTTAGTCATACTCAAAGCTATCTACTAACAGTTACATTTTCTAGCTATTTGTATTGTAACCTGTAATTTTGATCATAAAAGAAAGTCTCAGAACTATCTTCCTGTAATAGTCCCTGCTTTGATGAAAGACAAACCCCACATCAAAGATCAATTATTGCATGAACCAGAGTTCCCACCCAAAATAAGCAGATACAGAAACACAAAAAAATGATGAGAAAATGAGCCTTGGTGCATACTCTGATGAAGAAAGTGTCTCATGACAACCATGAATGAACTGGTCCTTCAGTGTCAGGGGAATTCCAGATCTGTGTTACCAACGTCTCTAAGGATACACTTTTGTGACATGGGAGAGAGATGTGCAAACAGGTGTGAACATCCAGGGCTTTTAAAATGTTACATGCAGGCAGAAATTAAAAAGATCCACTCACTAACTGGAAACACTGTAGTGAACACCTCCTCAGGCCTTAATCAGGTTGAATGCAAAATGGTTCTCACAGACCAAGTACTTGAGAACATGCTAATCACTGGAATCCACATAGCATAAAGTACTACACTTGAAAGAAAAAATGGTTTCTGTTTAATTGTTTTTGAACCAAAACCTGAAAGCAAAACTGCCTTCTGAATCTATCGTAAGCAGATAGAACAAGATTCCTCATCCCACAGAAATATTACAGAAGATTCGTCCTCATTATTGAGAGCCTAGAAAACAAGCTATTTCTAATCTACAAACACTGCATGCATTTTCTTATGTCACCAATATATCTACATATGAAGCCACCATATTTGGCCTTGATACTTTAATTCTTCAGAGATCAAAAGTGAGTGCTAAAAATAGGCAAGACATTTATATAGCCCATAATAGTAGAATCCTATATTACTGGTACCTCTCAGTGGAAACAATCCTGAACTGATATCTCAGGTCTGCACATCATACCAAGAAAACAAAATAAATAAAGAGCTGATGTTCTGTCTCATATCTCATAGGGTTACCAGGAATGCTCCTGGTTCTGTTAAAGACTTTGGTGCATGGATGTTTGGTGTTCTTAATGCTCCAGAAATTAAAAATTAAAAAAAAAAAAATCAAGAAAAGGAAAAGGGGCTCGCTTTAGTCTGAGAGTAAGCCCTGAAGTCAGCTTGCAATGTGAATGAAATGAGAGAACCTCAAAGAAAAAAGCCTCAGTAACATACTGCTATCTTTGGGTAAACATTTGTTTGCAATATCATTTAAAAATAATACTGTCAACTTCAGTGATTGACGATTTCACCCCATTTATCACTGACAGCCAGAATTATTTTTTCAGCTGTGGATCATGTTAATTGTGGAAGCTAATAGGAAGGAATGTGAGGTAAATGGTCTCAATACCTTTAGTATATGTGATAACTTTCACAGACTTGCAATACTGTATTTACTGTAACCAAAATGTCATGCTCTATATCTTAAAGGCAAAAGTGAACTTCCATGCATCAACCACACCCCTGGCAAACCATGCAAAAAATATTTAAGACAAAGCAATTAGTATTTTTAAAAATCAACCTTAGCTTCTAATACTGAAGGAAGTTTAATTATTTCAATTCTAACACCCTTGTGTAAACCAGAGAGGATTACAGCTACCTAGTTGGCAAACAAAGTAATTTATTAAAAATGGACTAATGCTGTTATAACTCATATTACTGAAAATGAGTGCTAATTTCTTCTCTGCAGCAAGATAAATATTGAGAAAATGATGATATTGCATTTGTCATCCCACTGTTAAGGGGAAAAAAAAAGTTTTCCAGATACTGCAGTTAATCAGTTCCAATTTTAAATGGTGCCAATCCCATCCACATCTTGAATCTCCAAGTCCTATAAAAATACCATACATGGCAATGCTATAATAAAATAGTTCTGATGTAGTTTAGCAAACAGATATTTGTTTTCACAAGCATTAAAACTTAATAGTGGCAGAAATGGGATCTTTGAAAGTTACAATACTACAGCAATTTGGGTATAAGTTTCTCTGAGGAAATGCTAGGATATGTGCTTTCAAATAAATGAGAGGATGACAAAAGAGAGAAAATGCTATTTTAGTATGTGTTAACAGAACACAAAATGGATTCATTTCTATAGATGAGATTTTTAAAGTGCCAAATACAATGCACACCAGGAATTATTGTTTTAAAGGGACTATGTTGAAATTGACCAACCCAAAATATAACCTACTATAAAATTAGACTCTTTCTTTACAGAAAGCCTTTTTGATCCTGAAATATCTATCAACCTTCCTAATTCAAGACTGTCATATTGTGAAAACACCAAATACTTTGCTGTGTGATTGGCCTAGTTTTGTTTTTGCAACATTTGTATGCAAGTCATTATTTCCTCTCTCCTGCATACCATCTCTGGGATTATGCTATTGAACAGCACCAGACCTTTTGTTTGGGATTTCCATGATTTAGCATTTCAGCTCACAGTGTTTCATAACAAAGTTATGAGGCTCCTGTGCTTCAATGCTTCCTTAGAAAGATGGCAGCTCTTCATACATGGGAGTTGCAAAACTGCAAAAGGATTTTTTTGTTTTTTTATTTCTTGCATGCAAATGCTTTCTAGTGCACATTGAAATGCAATAAATTATAGTTACATGGCATGGTAATAAAATGAACAACAGCATTTCACATTTGCAAGGTGATAGCTGAAAAAGAAGTACTGTGGTGGCTGGTTTTATTTGTTGTAATTTTTAGGTACAATTCATGCTTCTTAGCAAGTGGGCAGGTTTCCAAATATATATATATACATATACACATAGTTATATTTTTTTTCATGTGTGAGAAAATGTTTCAGTGCTTAGAAATTAATTGAAACAGCTTTTTATTCCAGGCTGGAGAAGAGGAGACTATGGGGAGATTTCATGACAGTCTACAACTTCCTCTTGAGGGGAAGCAGAGGGGGAGGTACTGATCTCTTCTCTGAGTGACCAGTGAGGGAATGGCCTGAAGTTGTGTCAGGGGAGGTTTAGGTTGGATATTAGGGAAAGGTTCTTCACCCAGAAGGTGTTTAGGCACTGAACAGGCTGCCCAGGGAAGTGGTCACAGCACCAGCCTGACAGAGCTCAAGAAGCCTCTAGACAATGTTCTCACACATGTGCTACCATTCTTGGGGATGGTGGTGTGCAGGGCAAGGAGCTGGACTTGGTGATCTTTGTGGGTTCCTTCCAACTAAGAATATTTTGTGATTCTGACTCTTTTCAGGCAAAGAGTGTCTCTTTTGCCATAATCATCCCAAACCAGTATGGGGCCTTTTGCTGATTACTTCAGTTGGGTTTTCTGTAAACCAGACAACAAGATTAGAATACTTCTATTCTCTTCCAGTTTATTGCCACAGGTAACTGGAGCTCCACAGACTACTGTTAGTACCAATACCAACATTCGCATATCTACTTTCCTAGGGCAGACTCAGTGATTAAAATATTAAGGTATATTTAAGACATTATAAATGGAAGTGGTGAACATATTTGATGCACAAACACACCCTCCACAAGCAAGGCTGTCCTGAATATATCCCATTAAAACCCACCAGAATACCACATTCCATTTTCCTATGAAATTCAGTGAATGAACCAGAATTATATATAGCCTATTTTTGTTCTCTAAACATAGCTGTGATAAAAGCTAAAATACATTATAAGCAGCTAGAATTAAGAATAAATGTCTCAGAACTATTTAAATTAAATTTCATCCTCAGTCAAACCCACACACTGAAATTAGTCAGTTCAGTCATGAGGGAAAACGACTGAAAAGGGTAATGATTTTCTTCAGTTTCTTCACCTAAAAGAATTCAGTACAGCCTACTTGATTCCAGGGGTCCTTTTTAACTACAGATGCTGAAAAATGTATGGTTTTTGTTTTCATGTAGGATACAGGACTCCCTCTTATCCTCATGTTAACCTGGGCCCTGGATGACTAACCCTACAGCTGACACAAACAGATGTTTTTATTTGTTTAAACTATTAGGTCAAAGGGCTAATGAGCTAATGAAAATTCTTTTAAGAGCCATCAAATGAGGCATGATTAGCTGGTTTTCAGTTCCTATTTGTATGAAAGAAAAGAATTAAAAAGAATTCTCAGTTTACAAATCTTTCATTTCATTCCTAGTCATGGCTAAGAGGCAGATTCAAAAAACAGTGACATGAAAAAAGCATACCTCAACGTTAGCAGCTTCAGTCTGGTTTAGCAGTGATATTCTTCCACCAACTGTTACAACTTGCATTGTGAGAGCACCTTCTACTCAAGCAGTGTTTGATAGGATAACATTGAGCTGTTTCAGGAAGCTTCTATTTTTCCCAGAATATATTCCTTTGCTCAGCTTTGCTCATACTTTGCCATGTCATTTATTTCAAAAGAATTTCTAGTCACACAAACATGTCCCTCAGTTTAATACTATGGAATAATTGTGCAGGGATTATTCCAATCTCTGTTTCACCAGTAAACCTGTAATATCTTCCAGATATACTTCCAGAGTAACAACATCTTGCTGTGGAAAGAAATCAGCTGATTTTTGGAAGTTTCTATTTCATATGTATGTACATGAATGTGCAAATATGTATGATGTACCAATGATTATACAGTAGTATTTGTTTTCAATTATGAGTAAACAACTTATCTTGAAGAATTAAAATCATGGTAATATGCCATGCTCCCAATATGCCATGCTCCCAAACTGGCACGAAAAAAAAAAAACTTATCAAGTCAATTCTACACAGGGTTTATTTTCTTTTTTTTCCTTTTTTTTTTTTTTTTTTTGATAGTGGAAATCATGTATAAATCACAAACAGTGCAAGTTCCCCATGTCAGCAGTTGACCACTTGATTGGGTCAGCTTCTGTTGATACTGTATTTTTAGTATAAAGTCAAGATAATATGGCAGTTAACTAATACTTTTGACTACAGTAAAGATACAAACTTTTGTAATATAAATTAATTGCCATTACAAAAAGGCAACTGTATTAAGTAATACGGTACAAAAATCTGCAACTTCTATAAATATAATGAAATGCAAGAAGTTAAACAAAATAATACATCACAGATTTTTGTATAGCGCATTTGAATAGGCAAGCTAAGATACACATGGAGCATTATACAGCAAGGAAGAATATCAAAACCCACTAAGACTTAACTTTTAAGCCATACAAATGCTAGAAGTACAAGTACAGGACACAACATGAAGCAGTTAAGATTACCAGCTCAGAGTGGGCAGACAAAGAAGCCTTACTGATGAGTTGTAAAGCATTAGGCAGCAGACAGAAGGTTGTCAAAACCAGCTGTTGTTGGATACTGATTGATAATGTTTTCATTCTGACGGCTGAGACACTGCAGACAGCCACAAGTCTGAGAAGAAGCCTAGTGTGGGCACACACACATACACACACAAAGTAATTTAACAGATGGCCAAAGAACATTAAAGCACAATATCTTTTTTTTAAAAGACAATGTTCACTCCTTAATGACCTTGCATGGAAAGTAAAGCCTAGTGCCCAAGTTTATTCCACCTAAATGACAAACACATTTGAAAAGATTAAAACAAACAAATAAACAAACAAAAACCAAAGCACTTGAGACTGGTTATCTGAATGAAAACTGCATGATGCTTACATATTCTACCATAGCCAGAGCATTCAACAACACTGCAGACAAGGGAGTGTGACATGAGCTGCTATGAACATGGTTATCCCCTCATAAAAAGGTGAAGTTGTTTATAGACATTAAAAAGGTACACATCTATAATTCCATCTACAACACAAAACCACAGAAGTACTACATTCAAAGTAAAGTTAAGTGTTGGTCTTAGCCTTCAGCAGTTATGAGGTATTGTTTCAACCTGTGATGAGGAATGATCACTGTATTAGTAAGAAAAAGTTTACTCAAAATAATTCTGAAAATTAAAATCAAAAACTGCTTCTGTGCAGTTGACATTTGCCTAAAGAAAAAAAGATTGAAGTATCAAAAGGTCCTAGTCTTAGTGGCCACTGGAATACTCCAAAACCACATTATCATGGACTTCTTGGGCCTTTCTGTGTAGCACCTTCAAACAGTGCATAGCCGGGAGATCACAACCAAAAGGTAACTTGGAGCCACTAAAGTTTTTGGACCAGACAAACTCACTGATGGTAGAAATAAGTACAGTTTCAAGAATGCAATACAGTTGGGCTTATTTTCATTTTCTGTACCTTTTGGTCCATAACTAAATGAAAGCAGGGGAAAACAGTGAAAAAATGTTATTTCACATCTACTAACTAATGGCCAATGAAAAAGTAGTAAAAGCTTGGAATCCCTCATTTTGCCTTGCCAAACTGCCTGCCTTCTCTGGGAAATAATGCTCCTACTCCTCCTCCCCACTTATTTTTCATTGTCCCAATAGCACAGAAAATTGGGGACCTTGTGAAAATCTGGGGACTCTGAAGCCTTTAAGCTCATGCCAGCAAAGAAAGAGTTTGGAAATGTAAATTAGATCCAGTTCCTCTTTAAATCCAGGGAAAGGAACCTCCTTAGCCCCCACAAGAGAAACTGATGGGCAGCTGGGTCCCAACTAAAGTGTGCAAGAGAGAAGTGAATCAAAGCAGGGCTCCTCTGTGCTTTAAAATGAACAATTCCAGTTCTTGGTTGTTTCCAAGAGTATCAGCAGTGAGACAATTGACCTGGCAGGAAAGAGAATATAAAACAAAGCAACAACATGCCCTTCAGGCTTCCTGCCTATTCCATCTCAAAATTAAACAAGGAGTTTACCAGTTTTCCCAACTTCTTTTTGATAAGAGGAAGCAGTTAAAACAGTGGGAGCACTGCAAGAAATTTATGGAAATTGAAAAGAAAACTAAAATACCTATGAGAAACATTTTGTTTAACAAAGAGCAAAGTTACAATTAATAGAGAAATGGCTTTTATGAGCCTTTAAAAGCTGATCTTTACTATTTTCTTATCCCCAAATAAACTAGTGAGAAACTACAATAAACTTCAAACAGAAGCTAAATGCTCAGAATGGAAAGATATGTTGCTTAAAGCCCTGAAAACAAGGCGCTGTGTGTTTCAAGATAGAAGCAGAGTTGATGAGGATCTAATGACACCTCACTTGAGTTTGTGTTTGCAGACACTCATGCACAAGGTTAGCTGAATGTGCAAGGCACAGCATTCAAGGCATGCACCAGTCCAGTGAGGGATCTGCACATACCCTGCTGTCACTGTGAACCAGTGGCCTGGCACGTTTCTTTAATGAGCAAAATCAGTTTATGAGGTTTTCAAAAATCAACAAAAGGCAGCCAAAATACTGCAAATCTACAATGGGGAAAACATGGAAAGAGGAAAAGTGGACTGTGTTACATGAACCAAATCGACTTTTTCTAAATGTATTACAAGTGTTGTTTCCAATGACTACTTTTTCGTCTTCTAAGTAACACTTAGCCCAGAGGAAGTTTGAAAGAACAAGATCTAATCCCCTTGAAGAGAGAAGCTTATAGTACAAACACTGGAAGACCCTTAATTACAGGACAGATGCCTTGGCAATGTTACAATAACAGTAGTAGTCTATGAATGAGTGATAAAGGAAGTATTTAAAATCACTTATACTTCTAACTAGTAATAAAACGTCCACAGATGAACTAACAGATATTTTGCCCTACTTTTCTTATGGAAAACTACTTTCAATGAAAATTATTACTTTATCCAACTTCTGTATATTTCTAAAATCTTTCATATACTTCTAAAAATCTTTTTTACCTAGATCACCTGTTTATGCCAGTTATTTTCCCCAAGTACTGTTATCTGTGCACATCTGTTTGTAAATTTTCCCTTCAGCAAACTTCCAGCAAAATACCATACTGCCTCTGGCAGGGTTATGCAGTGACTTTAAGAGAGACTCAACTACCTTGTTGAGTCAACTACCTCAACTGTGTTTTCACTTAGCAAAACCTCAGGAATAACCTATGCATTAACATGAAACTGCTTGCCTTTTAGGTATCCTATTAAGGTTCTCAGTGGCTGTGCTCTTCCATTATGTGAGGTCAATAAACAAGCTAAATTAGACTCATAAATTCTTTAGACATTAGTTATTTTTTAAAATTCAAGGTAACACATGGAATTCCTCCTTTACAGACTATATTATTTTTGTGCGTGTAAAATTTTCTACCAAGGATGATCGCAATGCAAGAAAGCAACATGCAGTGTGCAGAAATAGTGGTAAACAAAGAGGAACTTCCTACTTCAGTAGTTAGACAACTTTACTGGAAATAGCTGTGCACCTGATTCACAGAACATTTATTTTAACCAAAGGACATTCTGCATTAACTCTGTATGAACAACATATCACAGCTCAGCCTTGATACTACACCATAATTAAGCTGTGACAGAGTGAGCAGGTACAGCGATGCGTGGGAACCTCTTCTTTCTCTTGGCTTTCACATTCTTGAAGGTTCGGAGTCTCTCTCTTCTAGCAAGTTTATTAGAAGGGAGAAGCTGTCTTTTACTGCCTCCATATCATCCAAGGAGCAGGGTTTAAGAATCCAGCGCTTTCCACGTGCAAGTGGCTCAAGTTCAAAATATTTTTTTATCTATTAAGAAAAAAAAGAGAGACCAATGTATTATATTATGACAACTATCTGTCTCACATCCAAAAAAACCAAACCAAACTAAACCAAACAAAAACATGTAAAAAAATCAAGATATTAATTTTTAGAATCTTAACAACAGCTGTTCTTATAATACAGGTTATATGACATGACCCGAAAGTGTTTTCTTTAGGGGTGAGTGACCTGCTTGGAAGCTACCATTCTACCCATACATTTAACAGCATGAGACGGCTGAGGAAGAATTGTATTGACTTGAGGCAAACAGCAAAGCACATGAAACATGTGCTCAAAAACATCCAAAACAGCAAAAGTAAATAGGAAAATTGAGGTTGTGTTTGTATTTCAATGTTAAAAATGTATGTTTCATTATACTCTTATTGGTAAACACTAAAGATATAGAATTTGTCACCATACCACTGTAACTTCACAAATTAAACATAAAAAATCTACAGATCTTAAACATTACAGTCAAACATCTGCTATTTGTCAAGTACAGCATCTCTCTGTGACCATAAAAATCCTACAAAAATAAAAATTCTTCCAAAATTACTTAGTTTTTCTAAAATTAAAAATAGAAAACTAACACACTAATTTAGTAGAATAATAAGTATTATACATGAAACATGATGCAGTTTCTTGGAAATAACAATCATTACTGACATTGCAGCAACTGTCAAGGCACAAATACAGACCCAGAAAGACTGAGAAAGGAAAGATTTTAATTTAGTAGTATACTCCAATCACTTTTCAAAATAGAAAGTACAATATCAAAACATGTTTTTGATGTCTCTTAGAAGAGAACAGTAGCCTGCAGGTTATACTGGTCCGCAGTTTACTGTTTTCATTAAAATTTTAGCCTTTAAAGGTATTTGACCCAAAAGTCTACTCATGTTTGACTTGTCCAATAGACTTCTGGTTTTTACATCCAAAACTATATCCTTCAGTTTTTGCTGCTGTCCATATATCAATGGAAATACTTAGTCCTGTCTTAGTTTGCACATTCTTGTTCATTTAATTATTGCCAAATACTCCTAATTTTCTTTTAGCACAGAGTGCACTGTAAATATGCAGCGCAATTACAGGAACATTACTCACAACATGGTAGGCAGTAGAGGCCCTAGACAAGCAACTGAAGCCACACTGTGTAAGGCTCTGTATGAAGAAGGAATAAAAAGAGGAAGGGGAAAAAAAAGGCTTTCAAAGTCTCTACAAATTGCGACATCTCTCTGTAGCTTTTACAGAGTCTGCTGGTAGATAAACAACAATTTTGTTTATCTATTGATGTATTCTAATAGAAGAAACCAAGTTGAGTTATATCAACTCACATAATTCAGAAATCAACTGTGATCATGTGTCAGACAAGCTTTCTTATTTTTTAGAAAGAAATTTCAACCAGAATGTTTAGTAACAAATATCAGGGGAAAAAATGGTGGTTTTGAGATGAGTACTTCTGCTCAGCCAGAAATGACACAGTGAAAAATTTTAAATCTCTTTTCATCACAGTAGAATTGTACCAATAACATTTGAAAATGAAGTGCGGTACTTGACATTCACTTCCTCTCAAACAAATTTTAGAAAACATACAAGTTGAAATAAATGGGACTTCAACAAATCAGTATTTTAATCAACATACCTACTTTTTAGCATTGCTGTCTCAGTGCCACACTAGTATCTGATATGTTAGCACAATTATATGTCGTAAAAACCAAAATACTAATATCTATAAGAGATGTATTGCAACTTTCCCAGCAGCTTGAATTTACCCTTATTAATATACTGAGTTAATAGCACTGCTCACAATATTGGAAAAGCAGGGTAAGGAAGCTCTATTCAAGCAGCCTCCTTGACTGTCAAACGAGGGGAGGAAGTAAAAGCTGTATGGAAGAACAACAATGCAAGGTGTCAGTGCAGCTAGTGGATAGAGCTGCTTACTGATGTTAAGCTGACAAATATGGCTGAGTAATCTAAGATGTTTGAGACCCACAATCCAGAAGATGTCCACCACACCCCCTCTACTGGAAGACTATTGCCATCAGACCCTAGAGCTCACTGAAGTCAGTCCGCAATCTTCTTAACACAGCCTCTTGAATTAGGGCTCTGCCATAGGAAAGAAGATCATTACATTGTAAGGACAGCATTTGGGTTTAAAGGTAGAAACACATGCTCAAGGAAATGATGTCAGTAAGCAGACTAGCACTGAGTCTTGTGCATTTGTGGGCAAATACAACAGAATTTTACCAAGGCAGCCTCTAGCCAAGAAAAACACAATGCCTTTAAGCTATACTTGAGTGACTGCAGATGCCAACAGTATCAACTGTTTTAGTGAAATAAATTTTGCAAATAAATTATTGGACACCCAAAGTTTATGAAAACGTATTTTTTTCTGTTTCTATCTGTGTAACCAAAAATGTTACTAAATTAGTGATGTGCTGTTATCATTTCCCACAGTAAGGAACTGTTCAGAGTATCTGCATTAATAGGTCCTAGATGAACACTGAAATGAAAATGTTAAGCAGTTGTTTTTAAAATGTGATGGTTTGATACTGGTATGAAAGCAGAACTGCTTATATTCACAAGTAAGAGCTATTTAAACCATACTTTCTGCAGAAAAAAAAATAGAGATTTGCTAGATGACTCATGCCTAATACAAATCTAGAAAAATAACACTAATTGGCTTACAAATAATAACTAACTAAACCAGAAGTAGCACAGAAGTGATTTTTCACAACCCAAGGGACACTTTGTGGTGTGTTACTGTATTTCCTCATTTAAACTTCACACCACAATGGAGTCCACTAAACCTCAAGGTTTTGCAAGCAGGCTCTCTGGACATTGAAACTTCCAGAAAGAAGTTTGCAGACACAAATATTTTCCAATTTACTATAATTTCTCCTCCCTTTAACTCAGAAGAAGTTATTCTGTTCTAAAAGCAAGTACTTTTTTTAGACTTGAACCATTTTTTACATGCAACAGATGAAACACGCGAAGATTGACACAATCAGATGCCCAATTCTTTTTACACAGTTGACTTTTCTGCTGGAATGCACTCAGCTCTCCATCCACGTTTGTTTTTCTAGTGCCTTTCTACTCCACCGACCATCATCCACACTCATTCCCTGCAGTTTTCCTAAGAGGATGTACACTGATCACCAAAATCTCCAAAGAAAGCTGGACTTCACTGAATACTCACACACCTAGGTAGCTCTTGCATAATCAGCAGTTACTATTTTACAGCTCCCTTCAATCACAGTAGCACAACGGAGTGGGCTCCTAAGAGAAGCTCTTCTGTCTCTGCACAAACAGTGAAAAGCTTTCTGGCTGTTCATGGATGCTGAAGTGAAATATAAAGACTCAAACATGTTTCAGAAGTCTGATGCATGAGATGAGCATTTACATACCAGCTTTACATTTTCAGGAGTTTACTTTGAGATTACTAAATTTTTAAGATATAGTTTTAGAAGAAATTACAACCAGTTAAATCTAATTTTAAGACTACTTCACAAATTTTTACAGGATCTCACTGTATATCTTGACTCCACATGGGGGCCTTATTTTATAGAGAACCTGACATTGTATTTATGCCACATTCTGAAGTCAATAAAATCGAACAATACACACTTGCAATTCCCACTCTTCCCACACTCCACCTTCTAAGTCCTATTCTACTGGCACAATACACTAAACATATGGTTATCAAATGTTGCTTAACCTATGTGCTAGAAAAGTCAAGACACAATAAAAAGGATCAGTGCCCAGAACCTCAGCTGGTGTAAATTATCAATGCAGTGTGGAACTGATGTTACTAAATTGATATACGTAAGCTGAGTAACCAGGCCCTGCTGAAAGCTTTTCTATGTTCTATTACTGAACCTCATCATTTAGTCAGTTCACCACCCACGTGAACATAAGATCTATTGGAAAACTTAGATGTTTTAATATATGAGAAATCACTATTACTCAACATTTAAAAAAAGCTGATTGAAAGCATTATTTTTAATTCAAATTCAAAATTATACTACCAAATTTTATCAATACAGAAAAGCTTCCAGACCACTGTGACTAATCTATTGTAAACAAATACAAAATTCAGATAGTCACTTACATTACCAGGCTGGTAAATAGATAACTTAATGAATAAAATATTTTTTCATTCATTGATGTTTTATTGAAAATTTTCACTGGGACAAAAGAATTGTAACAAAACATGTATATTATGTTCAATCGCAGGCTGCCTGGTCTTGTCAGTGTCCCCACTAGACTAAATTTCTGAAAGACTTTCACAGGATTTACCAAGTATTACTGCAAAAGGGTGACTGATGAAGGTACGAATTAAACTAAAATAATCTAATTTGCTGAATCCATGTATTAACCATAAGACACTAATCCATTCCAAATCTGCGTGGACAACAAAGTAATAATGGGAGATTGAAGTGGCCCATACTAACACTGAAAGTTTCACTGAGCTGTGATGCTGATAATATCTTTTCAGACATCACAAAAATCTGCTTTTTGGAGCAACCATTTAGAAGATGCAGGAGAGAGAGGGAATTTTGCTTTTCTGCTTACTGGCTCTATGAACAACAGACAAGCTGCCTATAACAATTCATGTGCAAATTCAATATATTTGGAGAAGAGAAAAAGCCAAGAGTACTTTACTTTACATAGCATTAAGTTTTAAAAAGGGAAACTACATAAAATTTGGAACTTAAAGAAAATGAACTGTGCAGCTAAAAAAGTAAAATGCTTGCAGGTGGCACAGAAAAAATACCATAATTAGAGGCTCAGAGTATATTTATACTGCTTCAGAAGACTTTAAAATAAACAAAAAATTTCACCAATTGCAGTACAGAAAACGATGGTATTAGAGGTAAAAGAAGTCATGTCTAAAAAAAGAGAAGAGAAAACTAAAGAAAGGAATTTCTGGCATATTAAATAGAAACCACAAATGTTGACCTACTAACCATAGAGTAGAACTCATTACTTAAGTCACCACTGATGCTAAAAAGTAAATTGAAATCCACTCTAGCTTCTGTTGGTGTTCTCCACTGCAAACTGCATAGCCTCCTGAGCTGCTACATGTACTTTTCTGCTGGTTCTTTTCTGAGTGCAGTGATTTATAGGATAGTGTGGAGTGGGCTGATAGCCACTTAATCTTAAATCAACTAGTTCAATCCACTGTCATACAGGAGTTAACACATCCATGCTTTTCCTGAAAAATCTGCTAGAAAGCTCCTTATCTGACAGTCCACTTGGCTAAAAAGGACCTCCAATCTGAGCAGAGCAGCTGTAATGTGCACAACTCTCAGCCAAAGTTTTGTAATATTTATTCATCCTACAGAGACACTTCACTTCTCCTGAAAAGATACTTCACGTATGCCTGCTCGTATGCTTCTTCTTAACAGTGATCTCATCCTTGTCTAGAGGGATCCTTGTAATGCACCTATGCATCATAAGCACTCCTCCTAAAGCACCTGTACCTCATGTTTATTGAT
The DNA here is from genome assembly GCA_013397075.1 of Rhabdornis inornatus. Classification (NCBI taxonomy): domain Eukaryota; kingdom Metazoa; phylum Chordata; class Aves; order Passeriformes; family Rhabdornithidae; genus Rhabdornis; species Rhabdornis inornatus. The sequence continues at coordinate 167,205 of VWZS01000622.1, forward strand.
TCCATATGCAATCTCTCTCACACAGCAGGGAGGGGAATGAAAGTGCCTCAGCTGATGAGAAGGGATGGTGATGTGCTGAGGTCTGGAGCAACCTATGCACAGGGCTACTCCCAGGAATGCCAGCTGAGGTCCAGCAACACTATTAGCCACAGAAATGCTTTTATACTCTAGTTCTTTGAGGATACATATTTCACTGCTCACCAACTTTAATGTGCCAAGGAATCCAAAGTCTGTATGTACAATGTCAAAATTTTGCAATGAGTCCATTAAGTACATATTATGATAATCAGATTTATGTAATTGAACTGCCTTTTTTTTAAGTTTAAAATATAACCTGCTGAAGTAAAATCAAAAGAAAAAAAATCTGTCTTCTTCAGCATTTCTGTGTGATAGCAGGGTAAGCAATTTCTCTAGACAAGATTACAAAACTATCAGAGGCCTTTTAACACATCTCACAAGTAGTGGTGAATGCTTTACAAATTGTAGTTTGTACAGCTTCTCAATTTCTTTATTTTTTTTTCCAGATTTCGCCTTTCACAAAAGACTACCTGAAACACATCCAACTGAGCTTTGTAAGAGAGCCGGATGATATTTTTGGCTTCTAAGTCTTTACAAAGAGGAATACAGTCACTTAAAGTAATGTACACAGTGCCTTGTGCACGTTTCCAGCCTTGTTATCTCCAGTGGCCACAAGTCACAATACTTTTCAGATTGCAAGTGATAGTGGAAAGAAATGTATTTTAAAGAAGATAACTAACTATTCAGAATTAAGAAACAGGATGCCTTACAAATCTGCAGAGCTACACAATTCCAGAGAGCACAGAGTATTTGCAAATGCAGGCATGAGACGAAAAAAGGCGGAGTGAGCTAAAGACCTGGAAGGTTTTTAAAACAGAAAAGTTGGGATTTTTTTTTACAGATAGACAGACTCATGTTACAATGGGTCTGGACAAATAAGATAGATGAGAGTGAGGACAGAAAATTGCAGAGGTTGCAGAAGTACCACTGAGATTTGTATGTGGACGAAGCAAAGATAGACTTTGAGAAGCTGCTAGGATCCCTCAACTCTTTGCATACACTCTTTGTGTTGCCACACAACAGTGAACTACAGCGCATCAGATTTTTTTTGTTAGATTCTGTTATTTTGTACAAAAGAAATAGTAAATCATGTGTAGCTGCCAAAAACATACACCTACACTTTTTCTTCCACGCCTTATTCACCCAGGATACTCCTTTCATGTAAGCATGTGCTTTTCTTACAACTGGAAGAAACAGAAATAACATGAGAGGAGCAGCAGCACACCTATATAGAGAAAACCAGACTTCCAGATGGAGGTTCCTATAACCATATAACCAGAAGAAACAAAACAAGTGCTCACAATTATCTAGCCCTAAAGTGAGTGAAACAGCATCTCGAATGATAAGGGCAACAACAAGAACAGAGAAGAAGATACTGTACAAAAATGCATGCAATGAAAGCATAATAAAGTATTTTTCTTTAATGCTTCTTTAATTTTTTATTTTACTTCAAAGAATTACTCAGAAGTTACTGCTCCTTTTGCTTTCTCTCTTACCCACTGTGTTTTATTAAGTACTTTGGCTTGCCACAGATACTGCCTGACAGTTATGCACTTACAGGTAAAGCGTTAGAGTATAACATCCCAAAGAGTAATGCTGAAAATGAGCCCTGGTTAAAGAAAGCTATTTGGAGGAGATCTAAAATTCACATATCTTTTCTCCTCCACATAGAGCACAGACCCAAAAATGCCAACTTACTGTTTATAAGGACAATTTTCTATTTTAGTGTATTCTTAGCACATCCCAGTATATTCTTAAGCTGTACCAAAAATAACTGATTGAATATAAGATCTAAAGATTTAAATAAGATTTAAACTTAGGATAACTCATTTAAATTACTATCGTTGCCCTAATCTGTTAACAAAAAATATAGAATGGAACACATCCAAAGATAATTTTACAGGAAATCCACTGAAAGATTTTACTATACCAGCAGTCATCTCCTCTCTACCATCCCTCACTCAGGTTTGTTTTTGTTATAACTTCAGTTAAATAGCTTAAGGAATACAAATAACTAGTAGAGACTCAACACTCAAGACCTTTAGGAAAAAAACATCTTTCAGAGACTTACAGAGCTTTTGTAGCATCCTTTTTTTTAATATGCTGCAGGTATTCATGGTTTACTTCAGAATATAATACTACTGACAGAGTATGCTGATTTCAGCAGCAAAATATGCTAGTTTTATATACAGATTGTGGTTTGAACTAGGAACAAAATCTGAAACACAAGTACACAAGTGCTGAGATTTTACCCTCCTCAACCCAGAAAAGTTTACCTGCGATGTTGAATGTCCAAATAACTTTTAGAGTAAGAGAAGTCCAAAGATCAGTCCTAATTATGACATCCTTTCTGCAAATAGCATGTCTTCTGTTCAGATAACAGTTAAACAGTATTTTCTGGAGAAGTGCATATGTGATGATTCATCTGCATTTGCCTGAACATGCACATAAATCTAGCACTTGAACAAATAACATCTGTATACTGTGCCCACGTCTGCAAAGCACCAAAACACTGTATGGACCTGTACCCTTGTATCAGCAGCAAAGAACAGGATTTCTAAGGGCTTTGTGGTTGGCTCCCCACATTAACACTGCTAACACTGTTCCAGCAGTCACACTGAGCACAAAAGAAAAGCCACTCAGCAGCAGCTGTGGTTCTGTGAGATGTGTATTCCCACAAGCAGACACAGACAGCAGTTGTGCCTATTCCACTTGCTCCTTACCATCTACAGAGCACAGAATGTTAGTATAGGATGGTTCCAACCTTGTTTTGGGTCCTTTGCCAATGGAAGAATTATTTGTAATAAAAAGTCTGCGCAGAGACAATGGAAGCCCTGAACTAACTGCAATTAACCATTTCTTGTTCAAAAGCAGAACCTGTCTAATAAATCTGTTTGAAAAAATACTTGTTAAGTAAAAATTGTTCCCAGGGGCCATGCCACTGCCAGGTTCAGTTTCTGGCTATCAGAATGCCACAGGGTCTGCAACCCTCCCAGCTTCTCCAGCACCAGGAACTTCTGTGGAACCTCTTTCTGAGGATTTCTTTCTGCCCTATGGTTAGAAGATGCAAGTCTGTACTTTGTGTTTTCTAGGTCCATGCCTCTGAGAAGATTAATGCCTTCAAACTCACAGCAAGCCACCACTTAAAACTACTATTCCAGGCAGCTCCAACTCATCTATTTCTTGATACTTTTTAACTCCCACCTAGAATTACGGAAGAATCCCTCCAGGCTCTCTCACCAGGGCTTGCTGGAGTAAGGCCCTCTCCCTGCCTTCAGATTTATTTATAATGCACAAGGATACCAAGAGGAAAATTACACAGCTCAATTCAGACACAGTCCTGTACACAGGAGAACATCCACGTGCAAAACAAATCTTGTCACTCACCCTAAAATGATAAGAAATGCATGAGCAAACAGATACAGAAAAAAAAGTGAGCACTTTACAGCAAGAGAGGATGCGTTAAGTCAAGTGAATGGGAAGTAATATTAAAAAACTAATGCAGAGATTTGCAGCAGTGGTGCTGGAAAAGACATGGATGACTACATTTGGAGCAGATGGGTGAATGCAATGAGATGCTGAAGAAGCGTATTGTTCTTTTGACTCTAGAACTTAAAGGTTAAAGGTGAGAATCTCTGTTTCTTAAGTGCCAGAGTTATTCCTTCTGTTATGATAGGTTGCAGCAGGAAATTCTACCATTCTGAAAAGTCTTTTAGTAAAAATATTCCAGGGGAAGGGATAAGAGAATGAGTAATGAATACTTTTATTGCATCAAGCTATCACTTCCCTACATTATATTGATCCACACTTCAAGGAAAGAGATTAAATAATAGGCAGTTGATCAAGAGTTGCACATAACGGAAAGAAGAGAGAGACAGAGAATGTCTCTCAGGAAGGGTATCAATCTTTACATAAAAAAATCCAAACCAGCTCCAAAGTACCTTAAAATGGCTTGGGTTGGAAGGAAGCTTAAAGACCATGCTATTCCAACCCCACTGCTATGGGCTGAGACACCTTCCACTAGACCAGGTTGCTCAAAGCTTCATCCCACCTTCAACACTCCTGGGGATGGGGCATCCACAGCTTCTCTGGGCAACCTTTTCCAATGTTTACCTCCATCACAGTAAAGTATTTCTTCTCAATACCTAATCTAATCCTGTTCTCTTTCATGTGAAAGCAATTCCCCCTTGTCCTATCACACCATGTTCTTATAAAATGTCCCTCATCTCTCCAAAGAATGGACAATCTGACTGACAGCATTTGTAAAATTTATGGTCTCCTTAAGGGAGAGCTACTGAAAATAATATTGAAGGAGCATAAAACAGGTTTTCTAATAAAGCTATTGTTACTTTAAGTGACTTAAGGCTTTCCTTTGTATGCACTAACTGTGGAATACCTTTGAAGTAATTGAAAAGCCAGATTATTTTCTGAAGAAAAATTACTTTGTCCTAGTAATGCCCCAATTATCATGACTATACCAGTGAAATACAAAAGCAGATACTTGTCAAGTGATTCTAGCAGAAAGAGAAACTGGGCTTTTGCAAGCTGATAGACAGTCCCTTCCCTCTGCCTTTGGATGTGACTTGCAATTTTACTAACAGGCCCTAGTGTTACACCTGGGGTAAGCACTGCACTGAAAATGAAATCAAATACAGCAAACAAATAGCTGACACTAACTTTTTATGAGGATGAGTAGATTATTATCAGTTGACTAAAAGATCTTAATGCAATAAATTTTTCTTAGCATTCTCGACTCACCTTAGAGAGCAACCTATCTCTTCAAAATTGGGGTCTAATAGTCTAATAAAATCACCTCTTTAAATTCTGAGGTTCCGGTGCTTAACATGAGTCAGAAACCTGCACGTTTGCAATTGCTAATTGGGTTTACTTTACACTAGAAATCATCATAGGCTGAGTTTGCTGACCACTAGTGACAACCTAAAAGATTATGACCAGTAGCTTTTACAGAACATAGTCAAAATTTGTACCATTTTACCACTTGACAATAGTTCTTGATACTGAACTCTTATATATGTCTACAGCTAAAAAGACCTTAACTAAATACTCCTTACCAAGCCAGGAAAGGTTCTGTACATTGAAGCTAACAAGTTGAAGTTTCGAGCTCATATATGAGAAACAACCAATTATCCTGTCTGAAACACAGGCTTGTAAAACTCTCAGTTACTTGTAAAACGGTCTGCTACACACGAGTAAGATGTTGTTTAAATGAGTTGTTTGACTAGATGCATTCACCATGAAATTGATTCTTTTAAAGCATTATTTTTAAACTTGAAACAAGTTAACTGCGTAAACTGAAAATGGGAAAAAATCTGGCATTATAAAGCATAGGTTGCAGTACGAGTTTAGTATTTTATGAGGTCAAGGGTTACTTGAATGAGAAACCCATCAAAAACAAATAGCCATTTGTGAGGCAGTAATTTAATGAAAGGTTTAATACAATTAAACTATTCTGTTATTTCTATGCCAAGATGTGTAGTACATTATCTATTGTTATATCACCACTGCCTGTGCAACTCCAAAGTATTACAAAGGCAAAAAACCAAGAAATAGAACATCTTTCAACCATAAACATCAAAAATAAATCTCAGTGGTGATTTTTTTCTATAGTTTGAAAGTAGCACTACATCATAACTTTTTTCTTGGCACTTCCAGTTAGATTTAGTATTACTAGCTTGTTATGCCTATTATTCAGCGGGTGGCACGAGAAGAGGATAACTAGCAATAGGTTACTGAATATTCTTAAATTTTCAGCTCAGAGACACAGTTTTCAGCTTTACAGTGGTCCAGATTTCAAAGAAAAAGAAACAACTGCAAGGAGGTAATAGATTTAAATACATACATAAAAAAATCCTCACCACTAAAAATTAGTTCTTCAATAACATTTTAGATTTGAATGTTTAGTACAGTTCTATATAAACAGACAGATAGATCATACTAGTTTTACTGAAAAGATTAGACATCGCAAACTAACGTTTTATATTTGTTTCCATAACTGGAAAACGTTTCAATTGTTTTATAGTGAATCATTGTACTAACGGTATGCTGCTAATAATTCAGACACTTTAGTGACTTATAACAAAAAAGGTCTACTTGGTAAAGAGCTAGAATTTGAAATAGTAATAATTTAATGTTTCCAACTGTCCTCTCACTAAAGAAATCATCTCCTTACAAGATGAAGCACTAACAACAATTTTTTAAAAATTAACATTACAAAGTGTTTTATAATTGCTCCAGAAAAGTGGGAAAACATGTTATTCTGCCTACTGCAAAACTGTTTTGGAGATGGATCAAATTCCCAAGCCTTCAAATAAATAAGTATTTGCACATTGTACAGCAATTTACTCAACATGCAGTGAAGAGTGCCACCAATCACACTATTTTATAAGACCAGTTGTAGACAGATTAATAGAAAAGACAGTGTCATCATCATGTCAGTCAGGCCACAGGCAGTGCAGCAGGAATTGGAGAGGGTAAGTAGAGATCAGCCATATAAAATGGCTTCAGATGATTTACAAGAAATAAAATATCCTGCTTCTAAGGATATCTAAACCATGACAGCAGAAATGACATAATATTAAAACAATTCCAGTCCGGCTGGTAGTGTATCAGCTTGATGTTTGCCAGCTAGAAAGCACAAATCTGCAAAAGGAGTTGACAACATTTGAAGAAGAGTATACTGAAAAGTGAACAATGCTTAGACAAATCAAGATTGAACAGTGACATCTGTCACAGAAAACAAAAAATGTTTCCTTTGTTTCCTTGACAAGAGGTTTAAATGTATTAACAGGATCTACCAATAAAAAGGTGTAAATTCAATCACCTGTGTTTAGATTAAAGACAAGCATGGACAAACAAGTACAACTGGGTCCTATAAAAAAATTCATTGGCCAGTGGTCTGATTAGATCTTCAGTCGCTTGTGTGGGAGGAGAGAGAGCAATTCTGCTCATTTTATACAAAACATGTGCAAGACCATAATGTTTCTAGTAGGATTTGAAAACTCAATTTTTAATTAAAACGTAATTAATTAAAAGTTGATGTATCTGACTTTTCTGAATTTTACCAGAACTGTTAAACAAAACATGAAGCTCTTTCCCTTTTAGCCTAGTCTGTTTTTATGGATACAGTATATGAAGACAAAAAGCCAATGAAACTATATTTGAAGTTATACTGTTCTAGTAATATAGCCCGGACACTCACAAATTCTTATTTCTGCGAACACACTGTCATTTACTTTGCACAATGAATTTTCTAACCTAAAGGGCAAACACAAACAGTTCAATTATTTGGTTTTCAGTATCCATAGTACATGATTGATCAGCTAAGTTGTTTGGTTTGCCTTCTTCCCTGGATGACATTTTAAAGCATGTCAGTAACAGACAGATAACCCAATAAACAACACTCATGTTTGTGCACAAATAACCATGAATAATGTGCAACTTCTCATTCTCTATTTTCCTGTCACTACAAACATTCTGAGATATTAAGTTTATTATCAGTTATGCAGTTAATTCATGTTTGATACAGCAGTGTAAGAAAGATACTGGATTGCACTTTAGATATCAACTACACCTTAGTCTACATGCAGGAACATCTCAGCTTGTATTATATAAAAACATAATCATCATTATCATTAAAATGGCTGCACAAAAATGCACAGCTGAAGCAAAAGGAGAAATACAATGTCTTGTTAATGTCCTATCTATCCAATACTGTTACGTCTCGTTAAGGTCCTCTAATATCTTGATGGGCTATAAAGAAGTAAAAATACTTGGTGAAAATTTCTAATAGAACAGTCCATCTACCTATAACCAGTACCAATATGCCAAACACCCAGCACAACAGAAACCCATTTTACCAGGAAAAAACCCAAACATCTATGGTCTTATACTTTGATATTAGCACAAACTTAGCACTTAAATTTTGCAGGGCACTGTAACACCATAGTGATGTAGACCATTCTCTGTCTGATACAGACAAATCTGGAATATTTTGAACCTATTTTGTGCTTAAAGCTGAGAACATTAAGAAGCAGGAAACAGCAAGGAGTAAAATTAGCAGAGACATCAAAAAGACAAAAACAATCCCTTTGCCTACAATTGCTAGCATTAATATATTTTACAGCCATGATCTAGGCCACCTTCCTGCAGAAAGAAGCTAGTGCAAAGAAGTGGGGGTCAAACCTAGAGTGACATGGTTCACTGAATGACCAAAAAGAGGTTTACATATTTCCTTTATGGCTGCTGGCACTGGTTTTGGCTTAGAAGCCTATAATGAACAAAGAGACCTCTGATCCCTTCTGGAGCCATTCATATGTGATTAAGATCCAACAATACAGCACTTTGATCCACTGAGTTACAGAAAGATTGGATGTTTCCTGAAGAAGTCATTTCGGGTGAAAAGGAAGGAGAAGAAAAGAAGAAAATTTTCTTGATCAGGCCAAACTTACTGAGACAGCACTCTTCTCACATTTGACATTCATTGTACTCTCTTGAGAGTTTTGAAGCTTTGGAAAGATGACAGATGACTGAGGTTAGTAAAAGAGGAGTGAACTGTGGTATCAGTGTCTCAAACTCAAAGAAAAAATGTAACTTTTTGAAGATGGAACAAGATTCATTTTCAAGAGTAGGAGATTGAGTTAGGTAATGTAAGGCATATTGCAACAAAGGATGACACATGAATGTATAACCACTACAGCAAACTGGATGGCCTCTTTCACAGATGTGTTTGAAAAACTTACAGCACCATAGTCAAAAATACATGTTTCCTCGTGCTGATGTAGCTGAAAACAGCAGGAGATATATGGGTAAGTCTATAAAAAAAATCTAGAGAATGAACACCTGGTTTCTTTAAAGTTATCTTTCTATCTTGACACCAATATACTTCACATAACCCAAGAGAATTAAAGGCCTGTTTGAAGTTAGAAGAGCATGTTCTTGACACACCATTTGGAGGAGTATTTAGTTTTTTTCAACAGACATAAGTATTAAGCACAGGTGATGGATTCAGATCCACAGGAATGAATGGAGGCTGGAATGTCTAGACAACCAGGAAAGCATAACACAGGTGTGACAACTCTGCTTGACTATCACATTCCAACATTTTCAGTATAAACTAAATAACTTCCATCATCTGTTGATATAAAAGCAGAAGAGGGAAAACATATTTGGCTTTGTCTACTACAAATGTCTACTCCTAATAATTTATTTTGGAAGCTCTCTTGTTCATATTTGGGTTGGATGCTTCTAAGTCCACCTGGGAATGGCTCAGCTCTCCGGCTATCCAGCACAACAGTTCCTAGTTCAGAAAACACTTCAAGTTATTGGTCACTGGAATAGTCAGACTGGTCATACTTGAATGCTTTTCATGCGGTTGTCCTACCTGATGGCAGGTGATTTTTTTGCTAAAAAAACCAAAAACTTCATATTTTAAATTTAAACTCTAACTTCTTGAATCTTTTTCCAATGTATATGTTCTATGATTCCTCATGTAAAAAACAAGCAAAACACATAATTTTTCCCCACATGATTTTTAAAAACCAACGATGTAGAGCTGCACTGACAGCCAACTATCAAAGCCAGGAAAGCTGAGATGAAAGCAAAGGGAATCAACAATCCCTTTTAGGGTGGTAACCCTAAAAGTAAAACCTATTGTCTCTTTTTGTCATAAAAGGAGATTTGCCACCAGTCTTGTACCATGAAAGAGAGTATCACCCTCTATAAACTACTCAGTTTCACAGTTCTATAATGCCAGATGCATATTAAATAAATCTTGAACTATTATGCACAGTACACATGCATGGCAATTAAAGGTAATATGCTCCTTAAAACAATATGACTAAAAAAAATTATGTGAACAAAGCATTTTCCATCTTTAAGAGATTGAGGTACAATTTGCCTATTTTGGAGTTGAAGCTATGGAAAAGTTTTACTTTTCCTGATGCCTTAGGATTTTAGCTTTCATATTTTTCATATATTTGTAATTCCATAATTCTTTAGTTTATAACTCCAAACTCCATACACAGTGCTAGTTACTGTCTTCACATTTTCGTCAGACAAAACAATTCCTCTCTAATCCTGGAAATCAAGGATACCTTACTGTCTCAGGCCCTGAGAAATGTAAACAAAAGTGAGTTGGGGAGAGCAAACTTGGGGTAAATGACTTCATTATTGGAAGCTGTCATTGGAAGGTTAACCCCCAATATGCAAATAGACCAGACTTATAAAAGTGTGAAAACTGGTGACCCATCATCCATTTTTGAGTGTAGCCCCTGGGTGGCCTGTCTGCACTAAATATACCTGAAGGCCCTTCAGTAAGTATAACTACTTTTCATTCTCTTAATTTTGTCTGGCCTCTGTTTTTAGGTAAGCCCAAAAAAGTACCATTCCTGTCGCACACCTGCAGTATAGCATGTTCAGCAGACAGCTGATCAGCAAAATATTCAGTAATTAATGTTTGATTACTCCTGTCTTCTGCTTCACAGAAGATAGTCTCTAATTAATCATTTAATTTTAATCAACTAATTAAAAATGTATTAGAGACCATTTGCTATTACAAGTCCATGAAAAGGAGACACTTTAACAAATCCATTAGACAAGTACAAATAGAGTTTTTGGAACTACAGAACTGTAGACAAAAAAAACAGTCTCTTTAGAAAAACTGACAGTGGGTTGTTCCCCAGGAGTGACCTGTACCTTAGCAGAGGGGCAGGAGTCTGGACAACAGCACTCTTCCCATGATATTTACAAAGCTGCAGTTCATCAATATCACTGCTAATAGCAGAGCTTGGTCTGACAAACCGAAACAACTTATTGATCCTACTTAGAATTGACAACAAAGGCATGAATTTTAATGACAAGTAATCAGTTAAGCCAGTTGCTAATTACTGCCAACCTGCAACTGGACGCAGCAACACACCTGTGCTTTCAAAACTTCCTATGGCCACATACAGCTGAAATGTTTGACAGCCCAAGTGTGACTGCTCTTCTTCACCTTTAGGAGTTTTCCACTTTTCAAAGCTGTCTGGACTGCAAAAGTACCCCATGTGTAATTGAGTGATAATTTTCATTATTTTCCTTATATTCTCTGTCTTGGAAAGTCTGTTTTGCTCTTTTCTAGTAACTGAGGAATTGGTTTTTTGACATTAGCTTTCAAACAAAAAATGAAAGCACTAACAACAGATAAAGATACTTAAAAATTGCATACAGAGTACCACTGTACTGCTGTTGTGACCCTTAAAGAAACTGAGTTATGCCCAGCTTCTTGAAGAAGCTTTCCCAGAAAGCTCTCTAACTTCCTTCTTCATTTAAGTTCAAAGTAAAAGACATAGCAAACTTTTGACTGAACTTGTCTAAAATACATGTGGCAGAGTAGAGCTTTCACTTGGAGAGCTGCCAGCCCACCTTTGGCTCCCAGTGACAACCAAACATCCAGCTGCAGCTACGTTGAAGGATGAAAATTTGGCATATCAACAGCAGTCAAATAGGAAAAAGTTTACTCCCAGGCTCCATAGCTAAATGATCACCATTTTAGCTTTGACTGGCCACCTGGAACAAGAGAGGCAAGTTTCCTCAGCCTTCACCAGCCATGAGCAAAGTCTGCTTCATTTCCTATTCAAATTTAACTGTAGCAGTAGAATGGTCCACGTTAGTCAGGGACAAAGGTGAATGCAGCAGGACTGAAGTCCTATACAAATGCTAAGTCACAAAGGGTGACTAGAACTCCAGTTGTGGGCTTACATTAAAATCAAGTCAAGTATGGCCAACAGAAATTAAATAGAGCTAAAGGGACTACACAGTTGTGAGGGGTTTTTTTGTTTGTTTTAATTTTGTTTGGGATTTTTAAGCGCTGGTGGGTTGTTTATTCAGGGGGATTTCTTTTTGCTTTTTACTTGGTTGAATTTTTTGGTTGGTTGAGTTTTTTTTTCATTTTCTTGTTTCCATAATTCAGTTCAAAAGAGAACCCAGGAAGGTAGGAATAGATGAAGAAATGGTGAAGGAGATAGACAGCAAAAGAAAGACATGTTCCATTAGAAATGGAGGAAAAGAAACAGAACTTAAAGCAGAAAGTTCAGATCATTATTAGTTTCAGATTAATTTTGTTTACTAGAAATTTGAACAGGTCAATATGAGCCATTATTATATAAGAACTCCATCTTCATTAGAGCTTCTCATATCTCTCCAGTGTTTCCCATTCATTTCAGCTGAAATATCTCATTCCATAAAGTCCATATTTTGAGTCATAATACTGGATTTTAAAAAATTAATTTTTTAAATAGTTCTGAGATATTAAAGGAATGCCACACTACTCTCTGTCTTTCAGATGCACCTGAATCTGGAAAAGCTTCAATGTGAACAGAGTTTTTATAATTCATGCTTACTCATTAATGCAATTACCAACTGCAAACCACTTCATTATCCTCTGTAGTTCAACAATACCACAGCCAAATGCAAATCATCATCATATACCTTGAAAGCATGGTTAATAAAACAATATGGTAACATTTACCACCCTCATACCCAGCTACAGTATCTAATATTCAGCTAATGGAACACCTAAAATCCAATAGATAATCATATATAACATATATAGAGAGAAGAAAAAATATTTGAACCACGTCTTCAATAAATTAAAATTCAGATCTTGGAACTTTTTTTTTAATGTAAATATAACTGTTGAGCACTATGAGGTCAGCAAATTTGGTTTCTCTACTTCTATATCACTTGGTTTAATTCTAAGGGCACACCTACTTTAAACAAACTTTAGAATTAACACAAATTACAACAGTGGTACCAGCTCTCTTTCTGAAAAATACTATTGAATTCTTGAAGATTTTGTGCAAGAATACTATCCCATGCCCAAGAATACTATCTCATGCCCAAGACATTAATGAAGGAAATGTCATCTATTCCTGGTGAGAAATAAGTACTGTTTTCCCAGTTTTGCAGATGGAAAGCGGAAAGATTATAATCCTGAAATGGCAAGTTACTTCACCAAGTGTTTGATTACCAGTTTTGAGCACTCAGATGGGTAAATACTTTACTTCTGACTTGCAAGCAATTTTTTCCAATTTTTCCCAGCCACCACCGTCCCAAGTATATTGGAATAAGCTGAGACAGGTAATGGCAAGCCAGAAGAAAAACAACACTTCTTTTTAGGAACTGACACCAGCTCAGACTTGTTCTTTTCTGAGTCTGTGCCTTGGAGAAGTTCAGGAAACTTGTCATTTCTACACAGAAACTGTCTCCTAAAATAGACTAACTTACAAATAGGCTCTGGCAGCACCTGGATCTGGCATATCTTATGAACCCAGAACGGGAATGACACAGGTGAGTCGGTGAGGAGCTGTGACACTTCTTTTGGGTTTTCCTTAGAACTCCTCATCTTTTGGGAAAACATGGGGCAATATTAGTGTTTATCATCTAGCTATTCAATAAGTTCCTTAGAGAGGACTGAATACATCCAAATTCTCAGTCAATTACCCAGACAAAAGTTAGACTACCAGGGAGGGAACAACAGAAAAAGGCATACAGGATTGGTTTTCTTGGAGGACAAAGGGGGACCTATCTCTCTTTAGATCATTTCATTAAATGCATAGAATGGCCTGGGCTGGAAGGCACCTTAAAGATCATGTAGTTACAGCCGCCCTGCGCTGAGGAGGGATGCCACCCACTAACCCAGGTTACTCAGAGCTCCATCCAACCTCGCCTTGAATATTGTCTGAACAACCCGTTCCAGTGCTTCACCATCCCCACAGTAATTTCTTCCTAATACCTAATCTAAATCTACTCTCTTTTCAGTTTAAAGTCATTCCCTCTTGTCATGTCACTACATGACCTTGTAAAATGTCCCTCTCCATTTTTCTTTAGACTCCCTTCATGGACTGAAAGGACACAATTTGGTGACCTCAAAGATTTCTCATTTCCAGGCTGAAAAATCCCAATTCTTTTAACTTTCCACATAATAGACATGTTCAAGCCCTCCAATCATCTTGGTGGCCTCCTCTGGACTNTATAAACACAGTAACCTTTCTCATCTACATATCTCAAACTTTTTGCATAATTATCCTATGTCCATATTAAGTGTTAATTTTTTTTCCCTTTCAGGTAAGTTTGAATCCACAAATTCAGTGGGTTTAAAATAGAGTAAAACCAAGTTTATACAAATAATATTTTGTTAGAAAATCTATCTCTTAATTTTATGGGTAAATTTATGAATAAAGAATTGCAGTATGTTGAACAACTTTTTGCCATTTCCTCACATTAACAGCTATATTAGAAGTTCTGGTGCTACATATATGTCACATGTATAACTGCTCAAAAGATAGCTGAGACTTCTGCTTGGCATGAAGCCAAGGAGACGAGATTCTAAAGCCCATTAACAGTGCACCATAACTGGGAATTAAACAATCTTGTTGAACCATAAACTGTCTAGAAAGAAAAAGAGAAAAATAATAAAAGTGGATCAGAGGTTTTATATATTTTTATTAGTGCCTGGCAGTGGACTAGTAATAGGCCATTTAAATGTGTACAGCAATATAACTGTCTTGTGTCAGATGCACAATGCTGAAAAAGTCTGCAGACAGTAGAGTATTCCTACTCTAGACAGTACAGTAGTAATAATAATAATAATAATAATAATAATAATAATATAGTAAAAACCCAAACAACCAACTAACCAACTAAAAAAACTACAGAAAAGCCCAAAACAAAACTCTAATCCCCTAAAATTTGACTTGACTTAACACGGCTCTTATCTGTATTTATCAAGCTGATATTCTCCAGAATGTGGAGATTTTCTAAAGGAATCAAAACCAAATGTTTCCAGGCTATCAGTGTCAATAATTACATAGCAAGCACTGCCGGGAGACTAGAATTCCCACATTAAAATCCCAATCTAAAACACTCAAAACATAACTACTCCACCAAACTCTGTTTAAATAAAGTAAAAATAGCTGTTCAATGCACAGCAAATTTGCACAGTCCAGAAGATGAATGCTTCAAAGTACAATTACCTCTCTGTAAGTGGCTGCAGAAAGTATTCTGAAGTACAGCTGGCCCATTAGTCAAGATTTCATAGCAAGTCTCAAGAATAAAATACTACTTTCTTGATAACAGAATATAAAATTAATATAGAGTAATATTTAAGTTAGGTTTTATGTTTCCTAAAACACTCAAGTCCTGAGAAGCCAGATTTTTTGGTTGCAAAGTCCTGTGTTTAAATACCAAAAGGACTATATTTAGAAAACCAAGGATGTTTAAGAAGTTCCCGAATCTTTTTTTGGCTTTCCCATTTAAGTTTAGTGATACTACAAACCTAATATTAATTAATTTTAGCTACCAACACATTTGAGAAGTTTGTGGATGTAGAGTTAATGGCAACTGAAGATTTTCCAAGTAAATACAAACAGAAAGTCAGAACTTTAGCTGATTATGGAAACATTAATGGTAGCTTTTTGTTGTCCTCGTCGCCCACTAAAATGGTCTTACTGTTTACTTGTTAAGATATTTGTATATATTTATACAGAATTTAAAGATAGAAAGCAAAAACTTCAAAGAAAAAAGAGAAAATAAACATGGCTTGTTTATCCCTCTTCATTCTTTCCCCTCTCCCCCCTAGTCAAGTGCCTTTCCTGTGCTTACCTTGTTCTGATCTTTCAAATCCACCCAACTGGACAAGAACCATCTGCTGCAGCACCACAGCCCACAAGACCAGGAATAGCATGGAGCACCATAGCATCACTTAGCCCACAGGCTGTTTTCTCACGACTGCTGAAAACATGTCCAACAGCCAGGTCATACTGCCTTCCATCTCCCACAGAACAGATTGCAGTGACTCAGGATCCTTATGGGTCAGAAGTCCGCTGGGCCAACCTGCTGCTGCTGTACACAGAACTAATTCACCCTCTTACAGCCACTCCACCAAGCCTATTTTCAAATAATTTAAATGGATTCTGGCAGACAGCTATGACAAATAAATGCCTTTTAGCAGCACACTGAAATGAAGCTTGGGACATTCAATGAAAACAGACAATTCAGTGCAATTCAGTTTAACACTGGACAACTTGCTTTTCTTAACATGCTTTTTTCCAAATGATGTTTCACCAAACTACAGCAAGTGCTGTAGCGGTATCACATTTTCTCTGCATTTCTTGAGGACCGCTTAGAACTATACCTGGGGTCCTAAGACCTTGTTGTGCAAAAACACTGTTTCTTTTAGTGATTTGATTAATCCATTCTAGGTCAGTAAAGCATGTACACATCCATGATAGCTGACCTCACAAGCTGACTATAAAAATGATACAGAGAAGAGGAGGGGTTACTGCCAGAGACAGAAGAACTTTAAATAATACAAATGAATAAACTCCATAGCAGAAGAATCCAATGTATTAATTATAATGTATGCTTCTTTTTTGTTTCCTCATTACTATGGACTAGAACTTATTTTGGCAATTAAAACATAGTAAGATAGATGTTTATGTACTGAGCTTCCCTTATGTTCTCATCATCCTCTCCCTAAACACACAAACTAAGAAGACACAGAAACTAACCAAACTGCAAAAAGTCCAGACAATTCCTAAAATAGTCTCAAAACCATTTGCTTGAAAAAGATTCAGGTACCACCTGAAGTCAACAGAGGAACTTTCTTATTGGTACCTTATATGCAAGCAACTGAGATGTGAAATCGTCATACAAAAAGACAGCTATATTAAGCAAGATAAACAGCATTGTCTTTCCTTGCTGTTATTCTTCACTGTTCACCACAGCCTTACTCTCATAATAATACTGACAGCAGTATGAAAAATTCATTGAGACCCTCTGATATAAAGCAACATCATGACTATCTAATTAGTACCATAAATATTACATATTTTTCCAATTAAAAATATAAACATTAGTTCCATACAACTTTTGTATTATATTAAACCAAGTTTGAGATACATTAATTGAAGTACAGGACCAGTGAAACGCCTTCTTTCCCTACTTTGAAAAATATTTAAAAGTCAATATAAAATTCTTGAACATCACAGAAAGATTGATTTTAATATATATACTATAGTAATACTATACTAGTATAGTATAGTAATAATGTATAGTAATACATTATTATAATATAGTAATATACTATTATAGTATATTATAGTATATAATACTATAGTATTATATATAGTAGAA
>VWZS01000622.1:196068-285779 GCA_013397075.1 Rhabdornis inornatus
AATAGTGTACAAGTCTTAGTGTGGATGTAGGAAAATAAATCTAAAGTCCACAAAATCTCTACAAGCTCTTCTAATTCCTGCAATAAACTTAGTAAGATAAAAATAGGGGCAATGAGAAAACTGCATTGCAATATTGATGGAGCATTGCCAGTTGCTACTCTCATTTAAATGGGGATCTTTTGTTTGAGCTCCTCTGTTTTTCACTGCTAGAACAAACTGCCTAGACAAGTTCCAAGCCTTCAGGTGTTCCATAGGCCAAAGTCAATATTTTAAATACCACTCCAAGAACACCACCAGCACTATTAACTTACGATTTTATCACGAGTCTCAGGGTATTTGTTGATTTTTTTTCCACATCCCAGTTTCCAGAGCCACGCAGTGACAAGAAAACCCCACTTGCTAAATTAAATGAAAAGTGTTGTTGGAGATATACGCACTCAAATANCTTAAAAGCATAAAGCTCGTGTTGATAGGATTATGACAGCAACAAGCCTGTAGCTCTCTATTCCTGTACGATTTTGATGCCAGGAGAGCTCCCCTAAGAGAGAAGAACTTCTTCAAACTCCCTGGGGGAATGTTTTGCAGGAAAGGAACACTTGAAATTTGATTTGTCCACTGAATGAACAGCACTAAGAGCCTGTTCGAATGCTAAAACAAATACATGAAGTACAGCACAGCCAAGTAATTCTACTTTATAAATCATATCGTTTTCATTTCCTGAATTCATAACCACAGTGATGCAATAATGGAAACTTTTGCATGTTTATAAGTTAGATGACCTACAATCACTCCCTACAGTAAGCACTTGTAATTTCTGACTATTAAAATAATGGTTATATTCCATTGCTACAGTTTGCTTAACATTGTAAGGCGAGTTTTCTATTTCACAAACTGTATTACACTGGCAACAAGATTTCTGACCTTAGCCAACAGCATTGGATGTGATTAATTTCTAACATTCTTTATGGAAGTCAAAATAAACATCCACTCAGTTTTCTTTGTTTGCCATCTCAACATCCTAAGCTGGCTGGCCTTCTTACAAAGTCATGTTGGTTTTCCCTAATTAACTTTTTTTTTTGTAAAAAATGTTTGAATTACATCCAGTTAGATGGATTAGTTAGTAATTTCAACTCCCTTTCATCTAACATTAGTCCCCAATTGTTGCATTTCATTTAAATAACAATACCACATTATCTTTTCAATTAAACCATCAATTAAAATAGACTGTTCAGACTTACAACAAAAGTCATTGATGTGGCAAATAATCATGGGAAAAATGAAGATACCTTTTACACAAGTCTACATACAAAGTACTGTATTATAGAATCAGATCTTAAAACACCATCACATCTGATCAAGAAAGTTAATACGTACCATTTTAGAATATTCAGAGGAATTGCTTTAGGATATTATTTTGTAACCCTTCTTTTTTAAATTAGCCTCCATGTCAATATCTTGTGCTGCTTGGAGGTAGAAGTTAATTTGCTCTCTCAGCTTCTGCCATAGATTCCTCACCTATGTAATTAACAAAACTGCTGAAAAGATACTTTGCAGATTTTCTGAGAGTTCTTCTGAGGAGAACAAACCTGTACTTTTGTAGAATAACACACAAAGTAGCTGTGCAAGGTTGGATTCTACTCTTCACACTTCTAATATTCACGCATCTGCTTCACACCTCCAGTGTAGTAGCTGCTTTCCAGACACTTGAGAAGAGCAGCCTGTTATCTTTCAGAGAGCAGATCAAACTAGATGTGCCATTTAAGCAAAATAACCATAGAATATCTTGCTGGAAGTAACAACCACACTATGAGGCTCAACTATGAGGCTCAACAGATGAGACGCAACAAAGAAATTCTGTCTATACAATCAGCTTCATCCATTTCTTTTCATAATTAACTTTAATCTTTGCAACCTATGTCTCATTCTTAATTTGTTTAATTGCCTGAAGTCTAAAATGGCTTCCAGCTGTCTAGACCATAGAACTAATAATGCAACCCACCACTAGCTCAAAGTGCAGTGCCTCAAGTTTTGCTCCTGGAGATTTATGCGAGCAGTTATTCACACTGCTTTCTAGTTTGTCCTTGCAAGGTACTTCCTGTTCTACTTGTTTTAATTGCCTGTAATTCTACCAAAGCCTTACCTGACTACCAGTGTATTTACCATAAATATACATTTGTTTCGCAAACAATTACAGTTTTTCTTGGTGTAGGTCTTCCATCATTCTGCTCTTTCATTGACTTATAAGGTATATTTTATGTCCTTCCATGATGTTAATTACATTATTGTGTATATTTGCTTCAGTACAATGAAATATCTTTCTCTTTCTTTCTCTCCTCCTCTCCCACATCATAATTTTTCTTTATTAGGGTGCATGACCCTATGGCTTAGGACTAGAAGATTTCTGCATGTTTCATCTTAACTTTCCCATAAACAGCTCTGCTGGAAATGTTGTGTGTTACATTTATTTTTTATAGTCAGTTCTCTGTAGCATTTCAGTAGTTATTTAAATTTTATGTCTAAGAACAATGCGATTTTAAAGCACCCATAGTTATGTATTTTGATTTTTTCAACCAAAACACAACTTACTATAGCTCCTAAAGCATTTCATACATTTTTCTATTTTCTGACAGAGAAGATACAATTGGGCTGTGTACCTGTGTCTTGGGTTGTCTACACAAACATTCTCACAGCTTCATTTCACCATTTACATCAACAAATTGTCCCTTTGAAATGCCAATCCCTGAACACTTTAAAAAGGTTCTTTGATAAGGACCTAAGTCAAATTAGTTGTCTGCCTCTCTCTCTTTCCAGCAGAAAGGAGACTTGATACACTAAGAGACTTCACTCAACTGACTCTATCCACCCAGTAATTTGGTAGAGGAGGTGTGCCACCAGTATATCAAACCTCCAAGTCTCATGAAGATCAACAAGCGTGCAGAGCACTGTAATCACATTAACTGACCCACTCTTAAAGAATGAAGCCTAGATCCAAACCTCATTAGAAACTGAAGAAGCCACAGAGGGATGTAACAGCACACATACTTTAACTACAGAAAAGCCAGAGATAATCCTCAGATCAATTTTAAGATTCAAGTCCATTAGAAGTGTGTACCTTAGACTCCTTCCAAGGTTTTTATCAGCTTCAGATTTTTAATGTAGCATCTGCAGATTGTGCATCTCACTTCTTGTTTCCTTTCTTGTTTTTGTCTGCTTATCTATACTGTTTAATAATTTGAAAGTTTGTTTTCTTGGATTTCTATAGCCACAAAGGTAGTCACCCTTCTGTATGACTCTCTCTCCATGACTAAGCAGTAAAACCTTAATGAAGTTCTCAATAAATTTTCCTTCAGCTTGTTTTCATTCCTTTTGATGATATCTGACAAATCTCTTCATATTCTCTTTCAGCACAACTCTCCACAGGTTAGGACTTCTGTCTTATCTGTATTTAATAATTCTCAATTATATTTACTAGATTTAAAACATGTCTTTACATGTCCCAGAAAGCCCATCCTATTTTCTTCCAGATTATTCTTTCTATTTGATCCTTCCTACGCTTCCATTATCTCCATACATTGTCAAAATCTTTTGGACAGTCTGCAAAAGGGATTATGCACTTTGATGATATTGTTATTTGTACTTACTTAAAAGTACAAGCTTACCACATATCAGTTGCTCAATCCTCCCTCATTTCAATTTTATTCATGTCTTTCTTTTTTCTTGGGCCTCTCCATAGTTATTTTCTCTTCACCTTTTACATGTTCTCCTGATTAATTTTTTTCAGCAACAAAATTCAGACAATCAGTAAATAAAACTAAAAAGAAATACTTTAAGTCTTCTCGGGAAAAAAAGTTCAACCTTAATCTAATACTGAATCTCTGTATAAATTACTGTAGTGAGGTGAATGGGGTGGAAAACTATTTTAAGAAAAAAATTACTCCAAACATGGTCGAAATAGTGAAGATAAAGATGCAAATCTAAGCACAATTCTGAATAAGATCAGCTAAAATGCATAAAAAACCCAGAAAAATTATACTTGATCATTAATAACATCTGAGCACCTCTACGAAAATTTCCAGACTTTTACCACTTACTTTTAGAGTGTCAGTCTTAAGGTATAATCGGTTAAAAAAAAAGTTGAAAACTAAATGAAAAACCTAAAATCCCTCCAGTCGACACAGAGATGATAGGTGACGAAGTAGCAGCAACCAAAAATGTAAGTCTTCACCTTTGTATAAAAACACTAGTAAAATAGAAACGTTTTTGAATAGTAAGGAATCCCATAAGAAATAAAACTGGTAAAAAGTTCGAAGTCTGAACATGTCATGGCAAAATAGTCAATAAAATACATACTATAAAACTCCATGTAAATTGCTCCTATTTGTGATAATCAGGAATACTGAAATAGAAGTGCAAGTAGCAGTCAGCCACAGTATTTATCTCAGACTGTAATGAACTATCATTTAAATTAAAATATTATCAGAAAGATATACCATTTTCTCATTAATAAAAATTGCCTTTATGGAATAGTGATTCTATCCACAGTACTCAGAATGCTCATTAAATATAACTGTAACAGCATAATCCTTCCCAAGTATTGTATCTTGCAAAGGAAGAGGCTGAAGTCTCAATTTTAAACTATAAGAGTAGTCCTAATCAACATCTAAAAGTTAAGTCATTTAATACATAACAGAATTAAAATATGTTGCTTGATTCTATGGAATAAAAAATAGTGGTGGGATGAATTTACCTGGAGATTACTTAAGTGGGCAGGAAGCAAGATCAGTAGTCTCTAGACCTCCTGGGGCACTTAAGCAAGAATGGAGAAAGGAGACTTGCATTTAAATAATGCAGCTGGGAATGAGATAGGAACTTCCCAAAGTGTCAAAGGAGTAAAGGAAGAACAGAGTAAAAGAAACTGCAGAAGGTAAAGTTAGTATACACAAGAGTATGCACATACTGAAAGAGCTAGTCTACCCATAATATCAAAGCAAAAACAGTTTCAGGACATAAAACATGGCTGACATGTAAGGACTTATAGCTCTGAATATTACTACCATACTTTGAATTTCCTTCAAATTAGGGGCTGACTCACAGCAGCTGCTTAATACAATTCAAAGTTTTATTTAGTTTTGATAATCATATTATATATTTTTAAGGTATCCTCCATTCCTGCTGGAAAAATTGCCTAGTTTTATATCAAGAACATCATCTGGGCTCTCTACCATATGGAAATACAAATCAAATCTAAATAGAGAGCTGACTTTCTTCAGACACTTTTGGAGTCAATCTTGGATGGTAACTAACTATTCCTGATTATGATGCTGAATGGAACAGACAGAATTACATCAAAAAGAGCTAAAAATTATATCATCAAGTCTAGCACTAATAGAAATCTTAGAATTGTGCCTATATTCAGGAGCTGCAGAGTACAATGTGGGTTTTCTTTAATTTTTACATTCAATGGATATTTTCCAATTTAAATACCTGACAATTACTTTAGACCTTTGTAAGCTTTACTTAAGCTACTGCATACTTGGACCCAACACAGTACCCTTCTCTCTTTCTGCTGAAGCCATTTTCTAATCAAAGCAAAAGTATAAATCAGAAACCAGTTTCCGAATATCAGATTGGAAGAAAAAGTCTGTAGTAAGTATTAATAGAACAACTTACTTTAGTGAAGCTCAAAATAATTTATTGCTATCACTTTTGGTTATTTTTTTAGGGAAGCGGGGAAGTAGCTACAAAAACAGTATGATCAATTTATAACAAACAGAAAGAACATAATCATCACCCCTGACTCTTTACAGCGGAGTGTTTTGCCAAATCACTTTCTAGGGCTCTAAAATGGATATGAAAATAAAGAATAACCCTTTATCTGCTAATACGGTATCTTGATTGAAAAATACACATCACAGTAATTCAAGGTAGTGGGTGTAAATTTTTTTCTACAGACAAATAATGCCTATGGCCAACATGAGAAACTGGCATTTAGATCTAAATCCTAAATTCTATGACATATGTTTTTATTTTGAGTTTTTCCCCCATCCCTGATTCAAAGCACTGGCAAGAGAAATTACATCAACAGATTTTTGGCACGGCCATGACAGATCCCACATTACAATGAGAAAAAAATTCCCCCAAAAACTACGCGCGACATTTTCTCTTGGAGACCAATAAAGTCCAGCACTATCAAAACATGACATGCCAGACTTTCAATATTACTCAACCGAACATATAAAACTCCTAAAATGTTGACATGCAGAGTAAGAATGCAGTCCACAGACTTAAGGTTCAGAGGGACGATCAGAGCACTCAATTTTACAATCTGTGTAACATACACATGGCATTTCAGGTGGTATTTCATGTAATCACTACAATGACTTGTATGACTTATAATTCATGGACCGCATTCCTCACGATTCAAACAATTGGAGATAAAGGCAATGTGCTGCACTCCAGTTTCTCAGAGGTGCAATGAGATATCATCCAGAAGTGTTAGGCATGGGAATGCTGGAAGAGAAACTGAAAAGGAAATGGAAGCAAAGCACTTCAGCTAATGCTAGCATCTCAAGTCAGCTTATAGTACACACACAGAAAACCATATTTCAAGTTGCCATGGTAACAACCACCAGATTAGAAAGTTTTCACCAGATTTGATTTTTTGCTTGAAAGGAGTAGAAAAACCCCATGACTGTTGTGAATACCCTGGAATAATTTCTACATAAGCAGAAACCCAGGTCAGAAAACACATTTAAAGTATTCACTGTGTATATGAATAACCCATACCTTTATCCCAAAGTACTTAGCCTGATCCATATACTTTCCCAAACAAACTGCTGTTGTATCACAAGAGCAGGAAATGGAAAGATGAACATGTGGAGGCCTCTTTCAGCACACACATGGACTACAAGACCTTTGAGCTGCAAAGGAAAGCCAACTAGCATAAAAGGCGTATGTGAGTACAGTGTTCTGCATGCAGATGGCTCCTTCCATTCCTGAAATGCAGTCTTGGATGACCAGCAAACTGCTGGCTGTGAGCTCAGGTGATGTCCTCTGCTGAGCACACAATGGCTTCACTGCAGTGTATCTCAGGCTTGGTGGAAGTACGTGGCTTTTAGTTCATCTGTTCACACAATCACCCCTCGGGCCAAATATGAAGTATGCTTCCAGGGTCCCAACAATAAAAACCAGAAATATGTGAACAACACTGCTTGTCATACCACCACAACATACAGATTTACAACACCAAGAAAAAAACCCCAGCAATCCTGGTTAAGTTTTAGCTTTCTTTAGAATACCACAAAATAAATTCTTCAGCCTTTCTAACACTCTCCACAGAATTTTGAACACCTTTGTGATCTTATCAGAGGCTGTGAAATTAGCTAAGTGTGTTTGCATTGTGCCAGCCAGTGTGTCAATGCCCACATACTGTAAGACTGTTCAGAAAAATTTATTTGTGATAAATACCCAAACCTTTTCTATCTACATCAAGCAACTCAAAATTCTTGCAACATCCCATTTCGATCAGAAATTAAAATAGTGATGTTGATAGGCAGTACTGTACCTTCAAGTTTTAAGCTCTGAGCCTATCAAACAGCTGTAATAACACTTTCGTCAGTGTAACAGCACTTTTTGTTGTCCAGTTTGAAATTCTTAATGTCTCTGTCAGTTCTGGATGTGTTTTTCTCTTCTTTCATATAGTTTAAAAGGGAAGTACTATCATACAAGGGCAGATAAAAGAAATGGAAGCTGCAAAAGAAGCTCAGGTTGACTAGAGGACAGGTAATCATATTTACAAATAACACTGATAATCAGATTTTAAGAGTTCTGACTAACATAGTTACATACCTCTCATTTATTTGCATATTTCAATGCTACTTTACATCTAGTAAGGGCAAGAAATTTGAGTAAGCACACAGATAAGCAGATACACAAATGAATATCTGCACTATGTTCAAGGGTTCAAGAAGTATGTGATCAAGCATAATTCTATTTTCAGCATGCCTAATGAAGGGTCTGTCATGATAAAAGTATAGGAAAAAACCCTCGCCTAGACAAAATGAATCCAGCAAAATGATAATTAGGAAAAAAAGTATTTTCTAAGCAACTCGACACTTAAGAGAAAAGGACAAGACTGAAAACTTGCTTTCAATACTACAAAATTAAACCTTAAAAAAACCCAAAAAAGAACAGAAAGGCTATAATATGGGCAGTACTTCTACCAGTTGTATATGAAAGTACTTTTCTGATGTAGAAAGTAATTCCAGAAAGAGCCGAATGGCCCCTTCTTCCTATACCATTCTCTTCAGACCAGATTGACTCCATTTGCAATCATGAGCTTAAATTTCAAGAATTCATTTTCTATGCTCTTTCATGAAATACTAGCCTGAGGAAACTGAAATTTCAATCCGCGCATTTCTGTCAAAGGGACTTGGATAATTTAAATTAAAAAACAAAATGGGATACATGAAGTTTAAGGTACCATTAATTCAAACTCAGCCTGGAATTTCACAGCTAAAGTGTGATCTTTTATTGCTGCTCATCCAACAGAGAACTTGTACTTTATAGAGTCATTTGCAAACTGACTGACCTTTGGCAGGACAAATGTCAAGCCAGATTTGTATTGATACTGCAGAGTTAACAGGAAAAGAAATTTAAATTAAAATATGTATTTTATTATAAGCCAAGCAGATGCAACACTGAGTACATACAAGGAATAGATCTGTTGAGTAAGGTGACATTTTACATAGCCACTTTTCAAAGGAGAACTACATTTTAAGGGTTTTTGCATATGTTTTACCTAGAGACCTCTGTGATGATGTGCCAGTATCAACTTCCCTTTCTCTTTAGTTGCCAGTTTTATTTGATTTCTTTCTTCAGATATGTGCCAACGAGTTAAACTTGTTTAACAACATTTTTTTTAAATCAGCTGGCTTGCTGGAATGTTGAACTGATGCATGTGTGGGTGTGCTTATAGTGCATGTAGAAATGCATTAAAGCAATATAAAGGGTCTGGTTTAAGCCTATAAAAGCAAAAAAATTAAGCACGAAGGCCAAATACTGAAGCAGACACCTCTTTATATATCATAATACCTTACGAAAACAATCACCTAACTTGCATAGAAAGTGCTGTGGAAGTGGAAGTGCTATGTTCATTTAATACAGCTGTGGTTTATATGGCTGAACTGCAAATCTAATGGAATATCACAAGCCATGTTATTATTTAATGGAAGGAGTTAAATTTGCAAAATGTTTTATTCTCAAATATCATAATATGTAATAAAATTATGCAATCTAATATATTTGATCATTATATATATTGGATTGTGCACTAAAGAGAAGCTCTTTCCAGAAAAACAGTTTAATAAAATGCTGATGACATGAGGGTAATCAAGCAAAACAATAAAACCAGGATGTCAGATGGGGATATACTGTTAATGAAATCAAAGCTGCATCCTGATCTGGAAAAGCTTTAAGATTTCCTTATTAAGTCAGCTTGAGGCACAAAAGCTTGCCTGTTTCAGACTCAGATCTCCAAGTTGTCATAAGCAGCAATTACAAATCGCTTAAGAAATTTCCGTTGCATTGTCTGACCTTAATGTTGGTAACTGAAAAGACTATATGATGAGAATAGACGCATAAATCTAGTCAGAGAGACAAGCTCTCAACAGTCCACACCTCCACCTAACCCTGGTAAATCACACTAACTGTAAGTTTCACACTTATTACATAAACTATTTTGTACTGTTTTGATGAAATATTAAACAATAAACCACCAAATAATAGAAAGGCTTGGGTCAGAAGGGACCTTAAAGATCATCTTGCTCCAACCTCCTGCCATAGGCAGAAGACCTTCAACTAGATCACATTGCTCAAAGGTGTTGCTTCTGAAGTTCTTAATATTCAATTGGATTCATTTTTGACAACTGATAAAATGTCAGATTCTTCTTGTTCATATTGGGAGAGAGAGAGTAGAGTTAATGGGAGGTTTTGGGGAAAACTTGTTAGATTTTACAACTCTAACAGTCACTTCAAGATACTTGGATGATCAGCATCACTTTGATGAAGAGCAGCTATTTGTGCAAGTCCTACCTTGTGCTTAGGTGTGACTTCTGCTAGCAGAGTAACAAGCTTGTTTGCTAAAGGAAGTGGAAGTACACCAAGAGTTTTTCATCTTCATAGAAAAAAAACGCACTTCCAGGTCTCTGTCTTGCCATATCTCTGTCATCTGAATATTTTCACTGTCTGAAGCATGGTCAGATTCTTTTGATCTTCTCTAATGCCTCTGATTTCTCCATTTTTCATCTATGTCAGCTGTCTCAAAGAATCTGTCGTTGTTGGTTGTTCCATTAAGGGTATTGCTGTAGTTTTCACAAGAAAAGTGAACAAAAAAAGCCACCCACATCACCTGCCTGGTCCTGCCTTTTGGAAAATCTGGCTTTACCTACTTGAGCTACTAATGATTTTGTGAGGGCGGCAAGAGCAGTAGGGTCCTAATTTTTTAATCACTACTTGATTTTTTCCATTATGTGAGGGGAATTAATTTGTGTAAATCAAACTTTCTTGGTAAGTAGGAGGTATCGCATCAAAGACATTTTAGGAGTCCTCCCAACTCAGTAATTCTGCTTGCCTCTACCTGCCTCACTACAAGCAAATTTGTGAGGAAAAAATGATACTTAAGAGCTTGTCTAAACCTGATTGAAGACACATGGACAAAAGAAAATGGTAGTCAGTGGAATTTTTTTTTTACTTTACTCTTGTTGGCATTGTTTGCCTTTTGCTGTCATTCACCCAACAGTGGATCCAAAAAGTAGTAACTTGAGATTTTACTCATGCACTACTTCAGCAGAAGTTCCTGCTACATGGAGCTCATAGGAAGGTCTCAAGAGAAGTAAACCAACTAGTAGTTGGCCCAGATTGGTCCTTTGTGTTTATATACATTCCTTCTTGTAAAAAATAGAAAGTTCCCTCAAGCAGTCCTCAGTGATTGCAGACGCTGACCTAGCAAGTTGGAAAGATAATTTGCTAACAAATGAAGTGTTAGTCATAAAAAGTTGTCTATGCTCATCTGTTAGAGCTGTAAGGCTCTATGGACTGTTATTTTTAAACACCTGAATACTCAAAAAGTATAGTATAGCTTAAAAATAAGAGTAATTCCTGCAATATTATACACCTATTCAGATTGCATGCATACTTCGACATTTTGTCGTTACTGATGCAGGGTTGATCTTTTACCAGTCTGTTTATATGTCTTTGGTAAACTTCATCTATCTTTGATGACTATGGCTGCATAATCCCCTATTTTGACATGGCAGATCTCATACCACCTGCAAGGGCAATTCATCAGGCACCAGCCAACCAGCACACTCAACAGAGAGGCGTTTGTAGGTGTCCATTAACCATGGAACAAAAATCAGACTCATAAGTTCAGCTTTGTACTGCGGTGGTAGCTAAATCTCACCCTGACTTTTGCTCAATATTCAAAATTTTCATGCCTATTTGACTACTTGAATCTCAATACCTTGAGCAGAATGCTTTCTGTATCACTCCAGAAGGCAAGGGGACATAACCATCAATGTAAAACCATTCAAACAAATAACTTGATCATCACGGTTGTAATTAGATTAAATTTAAATTTAAACCACTCTCTTCTAGTAAGTACAGCAGATTAACACTAAAATGGTTTTAGTTGAGTAAGATGTACTGACAGAGATATTAGAGGATACCACTGTCATTTCACAAAACAATCCTCCTTTACGTTAATTCTTTGCAATTTGATCAAAAATACTTCACCGTTTCAATTTAAGACATATACCTCTTATAATTATGCTTCTTTGACAAGCAACATAATCACTCACCTCTGCCAAGAATAAATGAAGCTATGCTCAACCTCCATGCAGTTGAAATACAATATCATGTGCAGTTTCTAAAGCACTTCTCTCAAAATTTGTATCTATTCCTTGTCCAAACCAATACTTAGACATGACTATTTAACCAGCATTTCTGTAAAGGATACAGCTATAATGAAAAAAGTATAACCCAGGTGTAAGAATCAAAAATCACATTTGATATAAAAGGGTGGCAGTTTAATATGTTTTTCACTCCTGTTAATGCCAGAGTTAAATTTATGTCAGAACTATGCAAGCTATCAGCATGTGAAGACGTCAATCAAAAGAAACATTTTTTCCTATGGTTAAGTACAATGAACTGGAATGAATGAATGAAACGACATTGAAATGTTCAATTCAGGTTTTGTAGCTACAAATTTCTCAAATTTTTTTTTTTTGTTTCCAGTAAAGTGAGATACCTGACAATCTATACTCAATACCATGTTACATAAAAATTGACCTTTTAAAATTATAGAATACAAAAATGAGGGAAATAAAATTCTCAATTATTTCATGCCATGTACAAGCACTTATTTTTTAAAATTTATATGTCTGACTCCAAAATACATAGCCCATGTTCTAAGTTAAATGAGCAAAGCCAGATGTATTAAGAACTTACTTCACATTTAGTTCTTTCTAACTCAGAAATTAGTTCAGATATTAGCAATTTTCCTTTTGTTAATGAACATACTTTTCCAACTTTCTTCTATGGATATTTTATTTTGATTCTTGAAAACAAAAATCACTTTCAGTTCCAGGAAAAGATATTAGGCACTCAGAGGGTATTGGTCAGGGATCTAAAGCAATATAATTATTTTTAAAAACTCTGATCACTGAATTTCAGGCATTTTTTCATCCAAGTGGCAAATACACTAACAACTGACTGAATTCTTCAGGGTCACACAAAAAAAGAGCTACATGACGTATTTGGTAAAAAAGGAAATATTTGGGAGAGTTGGGTGGGAAGAACCTACCAGAGAACAGGAGTCAACAACAGATGGTAGATAAAGGAGGAAATAATCCATAAAACCTATCTGCATAAACAAAACAAGACATACTTTTTCCTGCCGAAGCTCATAGCACATTTCTTACTAGACAAAACATTAGTGTTTTAGCTGTGGTGGAAAATTAACAAAACTAAACCAAACAGACCAAGCCTGACATCAAGGTGCTAAGTGCAACATGGATACAGAGTCTGTCCTGCAGCAGATGTTTAAAAGAAAAGGACTACTTTATGCTGAACAGTAGTATCTTGGAAACGTATCCTCAAAGTAAGAGTCAAACAACAAAATTTTATCAGAAAGCTTTTACCAACCTCCTTATCATTCACGTCAAATAGTTACAAATGAAAGGAGCAGAAAAAAAAGACAGTGTGCCTGGGGACACCAGGACTTGATCAACCCTTTACTGTGCTGCAGATTCGAATAATAAGGAGGAGATTTTCCCTAAACTCTCATCACAGATACTAGTAGTAATGACTCTATACTACTTCAATGTAAAAAAATCAAAATAATTGACTGAAGAAGTACTATTTGATAATTTAGCAAATTGAAGTTTAAGGATATTAATAAGTCTGAAAGTCCTACTCCTATTTTTTGCTGACAGTTTAGCAAAATTATACATTTCTAATAAAAGGAATGTTCTTTGATTTTCAAAGACAGACAATTGTTTTTTGGGAAGGCTAAAAGCCTAACTCAGAATGATCATTCATTTATATTTTAACTAGCAGATTACAATAGCATCCACATAACCATACAAGTGGTTCCTTTTTAAGGAAAGTCCATGGCCCGAGGCAAAGGTGAGTGAGAAAATACATGTCAAGAGGAGGAGCACAGGAGAGGGAGTGCATTGTTACTGCCTGGCTGCCACTAGAGAGACCCCTGGGAGCTTTGCTCTTGCCCCTGGCGAGGGCAAAGGCACACGGGAAATATTACACTTTTCAAGGTGGCAGATCAGGATGTCTGGGATAAAACTGTTACAAAAACAAGACAAAACCTGGCAACTAACAATTATGTAAGAGCAGCAGAGCTCCCCCAGCTTCCCTAGGACCAATGCAGGGGATACACTGAACTGAAAGCAGAAGGTAAGCATAGTTCAGATGAGGAGCGCATCTCTCCTCTGCTCAGCTTCTAGTTAAAGCTTGGAGGTAGGTATGGCCTCCTCTGCTCTAACCTGGTGCAGCCTCACCTCGAGTTCTGTGTGCAGCTTCAGGCACCACAATATAAAAAAGACATTAGGCTATAGATAGTGTCCAAAGGAGAGCAACAAAGATGGTGAAGAGCCTTGAGGGGAAACTGTACGAGGAGTGACTGAGGCCACTTGGTCTGTGCAGCCTGGAGAAGAGAAGCCTGAGGGAAGATCTCATTGCAGTTCCATCTTCCTTGGGAGGGGAAGAGGAGGGGCAGGCACTGATCTCTGCTCTGCACTGACCAGCGATAGCACATAAGGGAATGACATGAAGCTGTGTCAGGGGAGGTTTAGGCTGGATATAAGGAAAAGGTTCTTCACCCAGGAGTTGTTTGGGCTGTGGAACAGGCTCCCAGGAAGTGGTCACAGCACCAGCCTGACAGAGTTCAAGAGACATTTGGACAATGCTCTCAGGCACATGGCACCATTCTTGAGGATGGTCCTGTGCAGGGCCAGGAGTTGGACTAGATAATCCTGATGGGTCCCTTCTAAGTCAACTTATTCTGTAATTCTATGACTCTCTGGATAACTGGGCCGGCAAGGATGGAAACATCAATGGTTTGCTAGTCATGCTGGACAGCAGACAGTCATGCTCAAAATACCATCTAACACACCCTCAAATAAATTACAGAAAATCTAAAATACCTTTTTGAAATAAAAAGAATAGCTGATATGGTCACTAATATCAGACAAGGGTCCACACTTTCAAGCTACATCATACAAAGAAACTGGAAACAGCATCCCTGCAGTCTATGTCAAACAGGGCCAGATCTCCTGGCTTGCTCACCTGTATGACAACTAAATCTGTCATCTCACAACTCCCCATCAAAACAAACCAGTCTGGACCAAGACAAAGTCATGCAAGCCTGAGTTTAAAAAGAACCTTTCCCAACTTGGAAAAGAAACAAATTAAACCCATATGTTACATATGAATCAAGCATTTCCATAAGCAGCTGAAGACTAAAATTTGGTTTTCTGTGTCCTGCACTGATTCTTTGTTATTGAGGTGAACTTGTTTTTCAGAAGACTGCTCAGAGATGTTGAAGTTGGACAAGAGTCAAAAGTTGTTGCTAGTAGGGCACACAAGCAGGCTCTCACATGCAGAAAACACCATCACATGAGCTTTGTTTTCTTGGGAAACCACATTCAAAAACAATTCCTCAAAGGATATTTATTTTAAAGCAAAACCTCACTTGTGACATGACAATAATAAAGAATCACATACTTTAATAATGAGAGTTCACACCACATTCCTGGGACAAAAATCAAAAATCCTGTTCCAGGGAGTAGAAAATTTGAAGCAAAAAAGCCATCTTGCTGCAATTTTCTTGAGGCATTTCTAAGGCTGAATAAATTTCTAATTCAGAATTAAATACTGGTAATAGAAGGAGTGCTGAGATTCACTGGTTTGGTACTCCAGAACTCAACTCTCTTAAATTAATTCATCTGAAACTCATACTGTCCTCCCAGTACTATGTTAAAGAAGATTGTGCAAAAAAAAAAAGTGTTCAAACAAAAAGTCATTCTTCTATGACCCCAGCTTTTCAACTGATTGCCATGAGCTCCTGTGAAGAACCTGAGAACTTCACTATCATACCTCCTGTATTAAATCTTCAGTCACATTTGGATTCAGAGAAGAAAACAAAATTGTATCTTATCACTCAAAAGATTTTAGTCTATAAAGATCATGTCTTATTTAGCATACAATAGTAGGAAAAAAAAACTTACAACAGTATTGTCAGAAGCTTTTTACTTAGTTACAATATTTGGAAATTTTACAGCAATTATTTAAAAAACTGAGATTGTGGGAGTCTTGGCTACAAAAGAAAATCATTCCCTACTGGCTGGAGTAAGTTGCTAGACTTAAAATTTTTTTGTTTTGAAGTACAACATTTCAGCTGTTATTTCAATACTTTTGTTTCATCTTCTGTATTACTTTACTGCAGAGAACAATCAACATAAAATAAAGCAAAGTACTGGACTTTTTTAGAGCTGTACCATTAAACTGACCAGTTCACACAACATATTTCAGTTTCAACAAAAGATTTATTCCTATTGTAAACAAAAACTTTTCAGCATAATAATTTGGTGGACTTTTTCAAGTTTTTTCAAGACCAAAGCCACTCAAGCTTCCTGACCACCGTACCCATATACAGCATCAAGATGGATGAAGAACTAGTATGCAGCAGGTGCAATAACCCAACCAAAAAGACATCTGCCACTAGCAGGTTTACAGTTACTATTAACCCAGAAGCTGCAAACATGCCATTGTTACAGGACACACTGGCATGGCTAGAAAAGATTTCCTAGTTGCCTAATAATTCTATTAAAAAGTCTCATTAATAAAACAGTTGAGAGTATTGTCATATAACACTTATAAAATTACTAAGACTGCTAAAATGTAGACTGCTGTTGGTTTTAATATTTATTAATCCAAAGTATATTTAATATTGCTTAAGCCCTATTCAATTTCTTTCTAGATCATAGGAGCCAAAAGAAGTTTCTGCTGCAAACATAGATTTATATGTCATCCTTAAAATCAGTCAGATGCTGTTGTCAAAAATAACAGCCATTAACCAAGAGGATGTGGCTATGTAAACACAGGCAAGCTCTACAGTAGCAATAATAACCCTACAGTAGCAATAATAACACCCCCTAAATACAGAAACAAAGATAAGGAACTATGCAGTAGTTACAAAATTAAGACCTTGTGGACATAGGAGAAAATAAAGTCATGTATTGATCCTTAGACAGCATCATCATTCTAACAGGAGGGGAGGCAATGACTTATTAACAAGAATAACACTAACAATTTTTCCTGCTCCTCATAGCAAGTGCTATAATGACAGCAATTTCTTTAAGAATATTTTTTGCAGAACAGAGCATGACACATTGAAAATATGAGAATCCAGGTTTCTTTCAAGATGTCATAAGAAACATACCACCTCAAGTGTTTAGTATCTTGCTCATCTAGCATTATTGCTCTTACTGGAAACAAGATTCGGTTATATGTTAAGAAAAGCTTATAGGCTGATTTTCTAAAGCAAGCAGCTTGCAACTTGAGACAAAGCTCAGAAATGCATACTCAAGACAAAAAGACTTAAAAAAGGTCAAAGGTTCAGATAAATTCTGCCTTTTGGCAGAAGCATTGGGTGTATTAAAAAGTATTCAAAGGGACTTCAGTCACTTTTATGCTCAAGTAAGATCAATTTATAGTATTAAACACATCTGTTCTAGTATCTTTAGTAACTATGTTTACATAACAAGCATTCTCTGTCACAGAATATTATAAAACTAATATTACTTATTCAAGGATTTGAATTCCCTAGGAAATTATGTGGGGCCAAACAGTATTATACAGTTTTTCATAAGTGTTTATGGCAGAACTTCAACTACTTTCCTGTTAATGAAGTGTCCAGAGTGGTTTTTTTCAATGTTTATCTTAAAAACATTAATTTTCAGAAATTAGAAACATGTGACAATAATGACTTCTGCATACTGCCAGAAGCTAAACACAGTCTTTATAATGAGAAAGATTAATAATAACTTATGTCCCAGTAAATCAGTTAGATTCACAAAACAAGAATGTTTTCACCAGCAGCACTGAAAATGCTGGACTAGCAAATAACCTCTCACAGCTCAAAGAGCCAGAGAACACCTCTTCTGCAGAACAGTCAGCACAGTACTTTTTTTGAGTTCAAAGACTTACCAAATAGTAAGTGCTTACTTTCTTAGAAGTGGTAAGATGTCCATACTCTGACCTCTTCCTCAGGAACAGTATTAAATAAAATTTTATTAGACATCCTAAATTCACAGAGTAGTCACTAGCATAGTTTGCGGGTTGACAAGTAGGTTCAAATTTTCACTGTACACAAAACTCACTCTACATCTCAGTTTAGAAACAGAATATCCACTACATACGATCTACACATAATTCTATACACATGCAAAGAGTATCATGAGGGTATCTGAATGCAACTTTTTTTAGCAGAGTAGTAATGTTCACTGTGTCCAGCCTTGCTGACCATACTTATCTCAGGCTCCACAGCAATGCAAAAAAGCTCTCTTCAAAACAGCTTTTCTTTCAAAAAAATTCCTTTTTTTTTTTTACATCTCAACTTGAACTACACACACAAACATAGTTCAATGTGCAGCACATTTAAATTATGGTATATAGTGAAGCTCAGAGAACATGGGTACTACAGAGAGTGACCTAGGCAGTTCTTAAACTCACTCCCAAGTTTTGCTGAGTTACCTATAGATGATGCAAAAGGAAGTGTGTCACGTATAGAGGAGGGAGGCAAGGGAAAGGATTCATTTCAGTTTGCCTGACCTTTTTTCCACAGTTTTGGGTTTTTATTTTGTGTAGGTTTGTTTGTTTGGGAGGCAAGTCCACAGGTGCCAACTATTTAAACATCTCTAAAAGACAGTGGACAAAAACTAGAAACTGCTGACCTTCCAAGCATAGCAGACTGTGGTTGAACATAGC
Organism: Rhabdornis inornatus; assembly: GCA_013397075.1. Classification (NCBI taxonomy): domain Eukaryota; kingdom Metazoa; phylum Chordata; class Aves; order Passeriformes; family Rhabdornithidae; genus Rhabdornis; species Rhabdornis inornatus. The sequence goes on from VWZS01000622.1 coordinate 214,633, forward strand.
AGCACCCAGCTTCAGAGCACCCCGGGGGGCTGAGGACTGCAGAAGGCAGCCCAGTGCCTGTGCTGGGCAGTGCCTGTGCTGACAGTGCTGCCTGTAGCTGAGCTCCACGAGAAGACTGGTATGTTAACTTGGCTGTCACTGCCACCTGCCAGCTCCTTCCCTGGCATGTCAGAGCTTTTCTCTCCCTAGAATACGCTGGCATAACTGCTTGAGCAATTATTTGCCTAAATAGTTCAGTTAGAATTGCTTGGGCTAGCTTTGACATCTATAGTATAGTTTTAAAACTATTTTTTTGCAAAATTTTAAGCCTGGAGATGAAAAGGGAGTAATGAGCAATCACATGGGTTATGTGATGGATGCTAGCTTGCAGCAGAGACAGTGTCAGGGAATCCTGGAGCAGAGAGGCAAACAGAGTGAGCAGAGCGAGATGGAATAACTGGATAAATTCTCTCTGCTCAGCTGTAGAAGAGGACCAGCAGCCAGACAGGGAACAGGAAGGAGAAGGAAGGTAAAAGCTGAAGACAATTGGCATGTACCAGCAGCAATCCAGCACTAACAGGACAGCTCAAGGCCTTCAGAGTTGGTCCAGGCATAGAGCTGGGATCCTTGGAAGGGCTGCCAGGAGAGCAGTACCATGTCCTACAACTACAAGGCACTCAGCTTGCTGAATGCCAGAGTAGTTTGTGGCTGTTAATGTCAAAGAGCCAATATTATGTTAGTCCCCATGCTCATAAGGAACCAGCAGCTGACATCCATCATCAAGCACAAAAACACACAATTAGTGCCTCCGTTGAGAGAGACCTGGGCAACTCAAGTAACAAATGCTTTCCTGTTTGCTGGCTATTATATTTAATACAGCACTTTATACAAGTATGATCTAATATATTGTGAGATTTGGGACATAGTGTTACTATGGTTATAACCTCCTTTCCTTTCTTCCCCTTGCAGGGGGAAGGCAACAAATTTCACGCAACAAATTAAAAGTAGAGCAGGAAATTATTGTTCACAGATATTAACTGGTCCAACTCTGGACTGTCTTAACATAATTCTCTTTCTCCATCATCAATGAAAGTTTATTAAGTGTTAGAAGAAAACAAATGATCATGGCTACATAGACTGGGGGATAAGCTTACTTTTGCTAATTAGGATGGAAAACTTCTGAGGCCCAACTCCCACCTTAGGCTGCTTACTATGTAGCTTGCCAATCGTTTAACACTATTACAATTAGATTTATACTACCTTGCCAGACAAAATACACAAGGAATTAACTGGAATGATTACAAATGGATAGTTTTTCCCCTTTTTTGTTTTAAAAAAACAAGTTACCCAGTTGCCAGAACCATATTTAAAATGGAACATCTACCAAGAGCTCTATATAGCTCTCGTCATTTCTGTTCATCTATCTGAAACCAATCAGAACAAGTAGAAGTCTATTTAGCAATATGGCTGAGATATGTTTTAATCCATAAATAATATACTAAACCGCCTAGGGAGGATTTTAAAAGGGGCTTCATTTACATGGGTAAGAAATTTTGCGCTTGCAAATAGAAATGGTTGAAAACAATGCCATTTTCTTTGGATAAAAGATCATTCTATTGTCCAGTGTGAGTATTTTAAAGAAAACCAAAGAGACTCAAATTATTGGCTCATCTTAGAAATTATGACATTGAACAAATCAAAGTCAAAAAAATAAAAGCCCAAAACAATACTGGGAGATGAGAGGTCTGGTCAGGTTTTAGACAGACTATCCAAACAGCTGGAAAAGATGTAGATTCTCTGAGGGAAATTTGTAATGTATTTGACTCATGTTTTTGTGGAACTGTGGATTACCCTAAGGGGCTTGAAAGAAGGAACATATGCCAAAAAGTTACAAACATTATCTGGAAAATGATAGTATTTTAGTAGTTTTCCAACATAGCCAGCAATAGAAATCAAAGTTTTAAAATAATGAAAGAAAAAGTAAAACAACAATCAGTAGGGTGATCAAAATGAGAGATTACCTATTGATGAAGGGGATTCTTCTGCTTTGTTTTCACATAATACAAATAGGTTCATGTTTCCAAAAACTAAGCTTTTTTTAAAAGACATGCTCTCAGGATTAAATTTTTTAAAATACTACGAACTCCTTTCTAATTTTTGCAATTTTTTCATCCCTTAAAATGACAGAACAGAAATAAAATTCATCATTAATACAACTCTTACTGGCTTGCTTTTTCAAGTCACATATGTACTACGCTCTGTAAGTGACAGACTACCCTTAACATGTGTAATACTCTCTCCTCAAGTAAATCTGTTTTATAATGATTATGACTTTACAAACTATTTATTTTTAGAGATTCGCAATATGCTTCCTCTCACCATTTTCAAGTACTTCAAAAACTGGTAATTATGGAGATATTTTGTGTCTTTGCATGATTACATCTTCTCATGTTAGAAGCCAGTTTCATGTAATTAAAGGTGGAGCTGGAATGGCTCACAATGTCACTTTTCCAGACAAAGGTTGCTAATTTCCCTGAAATCTGTCAAACTCAGACAACTAGTGTGTGTCATCTTATTAATTACTAATAATTTACTAATTACTATATCAGTAATAAAAGTAAATATTTAGAAACTAGTCCAAGTAACTACTTCTTGTCTCAAATATAAGGTTTAGGGCTTTCTATTTCTACTTTAGTGGCCCAGCATTTAACATTTGGGAAGGGTACTAGGTACCTGTGGAAGAATAATGCAGAATTTGCAAATCTTGCAAAAGAATTCAATTGACAGGGGCCCGTGACAGACGAGTCTCTGTGTAAAAGGGTGTGTGCACCTGATCAATGACAGGTGGGGAGAGATGTAACAGGCACTCAGGGCTTGGCATGGGATGCCATGTCACAACAGGATCCCCAAATACAGGGCCCTGGGGGAGCTGACACACACCTCCTCGAGTTGCACGAGTATCACAGCCTCATACATCAATGGAGCTGACAATTAAAATACACCACTTCCCAAACAACTGTGTCCAAGCTGATGGAAGCCACAGAGGGCAAGTGAGACTGTGACGTGGAAAAGGCAAGCAGCACTAAGAATTCATTTGGAGTGATTAATATGCAATTTCACGACTCTCAGTACAAGAAACTTGATGAATCTCAGTATGCCAGAGCAAGATGCAAATTATTTTTGAGTCAGGCAAGTAATGTGTTCATTAAATTACTGATCAAACTGAAGCCACCTTTGAACACAAGAAATTTTGATCCCCTTCCACTATCGGAAACCTTCAGCTGCACCTCCTGAGATGGGCTGCTGGGGGGGTGGTCCATGTTGGTGGTTCCACACTGGAGGTTCCCAGCACAGGAGGGATTCTTATGTGTAGGTGGCTAAACCTGCTATTCACTGGTAGAGTCATACTGCTGGACTAACCCGACATGTGGCACAAAGACCAAAGCATCATTGCAAATAAAAGAGCAATACCAATCCTGACTAAAATTCAGAAAGTTGAGCACATGGAAGGGGGTTGTAAGAGCCCAATTCTGTTCCCAGAAAAATTCAGAAGTGTTTCTGCCTTTAATTTTTCTTTGGAGGACACAGCTCTGCAGAAGAATAATCAAGTTCAAATTGTTTGCAAGCTTAACAGTTTTAAGGCTGAATGATGAACACATCCAAACCTTCGGGGAAAAATCCTGCTTGCTTTTTTAGTCCAAAAATGACAATTAGATTTTAAGCGGCACAGTTGAGCAGATCCAAACACCAGTTTAAAATTCAGTCCAGAATCCAGAACATAGCAGCCAACTGAGAAGCATCTGGGGACATCCTGAACAGACCAAAGAATTTATAACACAAACCCAGCATTTATTTAATAATCATAATAAATGTACCAAAATACATTAATATAAAGGCCAAGAAAGTAATTGCATTTACCCAGATGCAAAATTCTAACCAAATTCTACTTCAAATCCATTACATTTGAGAAAGTCTGAAACTGGGTTTTCACTTCACCTTCAAAAATTATAGATCAAGCAGCAGAATTTTAATTTTCAGTAGATATTGAGTAAAAAACATGAAATGAGAAGAGTTCTGCTAGAGTGGAAGACCTGTATCTACTTACAAATCACAATTTGGTGGTTTCTTCCAGCACCCAAATAAAGAAATGCAGATTCACAAATGAAATCTTTAAAAAGAACATGTCTTTCCTGTGTTTTTAATTTAAACTGCATCTCAATGTTGGATCTATTACAGAAGCAGTCTTTTTAAGACGTGCTTAAAAGCTCATGCACAAATATTTCTCCATTTCAGTAATCAGATGGGTCTGTTTTAAGACAATAAGACGTGACAGGTAGCACATTTGCAGGAGATCAGTGATTCCCTTGGTTGCTCTGCAAGACGCGGGTCTAAAGGCATAGTGACATCAACCAGCCGAGAAGCGCAGTAATCCCCTGGGACTAGCTGTCATGTCTCATTGTCCTTATGAAAGAAAAATGGTAAACAAGGAAGCCAGTCTGCAATTATGAATTTATGGATGTTTGTTAATGAGTATCTCAGACCTAGTCAGACAGCTCCTTTTGGAGTATTTTTCAAATTTCACAGGCTGTTTCAGAATGGTCCTTCAAAACTCATTAAAAATGCCACCATCATTAGATTATGTGAGAAAAAAAATCCACATTAAAATGTTAACACAAATACACTTCGAAAACCTGGGGAACACCCCCCCCCCTCTAAGTTTCAGGCATTAGCTCTTTCCAGTAAACAAATAATCCGGGGACGAAAAAAGAAAAGGAGATGGAGAAAAGGGTTTAATTCATAATGGTACAAAAAAGAATGACCTAAGAGGACTTCAAGGACCAAATTTAATATATGGTTTAAGCCACACAGACAAAAATGAAGTATCAGGAATCATATACTATGATTTATGCTAAAGGAATCCTTCAGAAAAATTGCCAGACAATTACACAAAAAGATAATGAGGATAAGATGACACAATTTGAATACAGATCACCCAGACAGACACCCTCGTGGCCATTTACTAACTCCAGACAGACCGTTTGCAGCAGTTCTCTTACCCTCAATATCCCTAAAATCAGGGAAATCACCCAGTTAAACAAACAAAAAAAAAGTATTCTTAAAAAATCTTTTTCTTAATATTAAATTAAGTATTATTTTAAAAATAGAACTTAACTAGAGCAGGAAAATATTAAGAGAGAGAAACACGAATGATTTACAATGAGTACTGGTACCAGACAGAGAAGTAGGCTTGGGATGGCAGTGGATAAGCAGTTCATAAAAGTGTCTTGGGCTACAGGTCATATACAATATAACACAATATCTTTTTTATGGGAGAGATTTACTTGCATGTCTGCTTAATGCTTTGCTGCATGCCTGGGTATATAAACGATCCTTTAGAGAGGTATAGTGCTGTTTCATATATTGTGTTTAACAGTATCCAGGCATCAGTCTGCAGCTGGAGTTTTATAATTGATCAGAACATATTTTCCCCAAATAAAACTAATTTTTCCACAATTTCTTGAACAGCAAAGGCAAACATCTACTGAACTATCTGACAAAGCCTTAAGAGCAGTCTGTCCCTGAAAAAGAGAAGCAGATAACAGAACTGTGCTTATTGTCAACAGCTGAGATCCAACTAAGTTAACAAGTTTTGTCTGAAGTCACATTTCATTTTGCTGCTTTGGGGAAACCCATTGCTACTCATCCATTTGACACATTTGCCTTCTTGCTGATTAACATAGGCGCTGCACATTGCACAGCTCAAACCAATTTCTGAGCACCATGCCAGTGAGCTCAGAGACATGAAGCCATTCTGGTTTAAGGACCCAAGAAGCTCAGTTTACTCCTCTATGTTCAGTATGCAACTTCAAAAGGCGGTAAGATTGTGGCACTGCAGCTGCAATATATTTCTACTCACCAGTGAACCCTCTCTCCCCAAGCGCATCTCTGCAGACTCTTCATCTAAGAGTACGCTCAGTACTCACACACCCACAAGCTGAGCAGAGCTCAGTTGGAAGGCTGGTGTCCAAGCTCAAGCAAGTGACTTTGATAGAGCCACAGAAGCACTGAGTGAAAATGAGAGATTGATTGTCCTGTAGCAGTCTTGCAAGTCTCTGACGTGCAGTATTTCACATTTTCAGGTTGCCAAAGTGGCCGCTGCTTCAGCTCAACATGTCACAAAACCTTGTCACCAACTGCTTCAGAAGGACTACTGACCATACAGTTTAAAGACATAGGGCACAGTGCTGTTCCACATCTATTCACATTTAGACATTCTATGGCAATATAAAAAGTTATCTGATCCAAAGGTAATTATTTCTATGCAGCACTAATGTAAGTGACCCAAAGAGGAGGCTGATTAAGTTTCTAAAATTATCTTAATTATATAATCATGGCAAACTCAAAGAAAAAAAGATACGTATCTTTGGAACATTTCATGTGCAATTACATGGATTATGATTTTTAAAAATGAAGGAATTAAAGTAGGCTAAAAATACTAATAACATATATTTTAGAATTAAAAAAATAAAATTATTATGAATGATCCAAAACAGGACCAAGGATTTTACATTTGTGTAAGTGACACTATTTTATCTAGGTCCAAGATATCACCGGAAGATTAACAAAATATTTAATGATGCTGGTTTATAATGATTAACATGACATATCCCAACTCTTGCACAGCTTTTGATGTAGGTACCAAGCATTTTTCTCTTTTACACTTCAGATATAAACAGAACCAAGGAAAATGAGATACCTTCTTGCTCAACAGTTGTATCTGAAGACAGTTACTGTGCTGCAGATGTTTCTACTGTCATTAAACACTCTCATTTGAGAAAGATAAAATAGTTAATTATATATGCTTTAGTATATGTCAGCTTAAAGAAAAGGTTAGCTTAAAATTAGCTTAAACTGTCTTCATCAGTAGATTACACCAGCACATTTTACTTTGCTTCAAAAACAAAGAGAAGCACTTGCAGTGCTTCGTAAGTCATTGCAGTTCAGGGCCAATAATCAGTGTTTTGTCAGGTGACTTCTCAAACAGCATATGGCTGCTCCCCACAAAACCTGACTTGACTGCATTTTCATTTTGGTTGTTGCAATTATATTTTCAAGTTGAAGACAGTAAGATAGATGGCCTTTTTTTTACTACAACAAACACACTATCTTCTCTTGGTACCAGGGAACAAAGCACTGAAGCTATATCTATTATTGTAAAAAAAATTACTTTAAAAAGAAAAATTAATAGTATCATCCTCAAAGCGAGTTATAATCAGCTGACCTACGAGTCCAGGATTTTAGGAAAATGAAGTTAAGAGTCTGCAGCTGCTAAAGTAAAACCTTTTTTTCACAGGGCATCAATATTTCTCCCTTTTCTCATATCTCAAATACAGAATTACATCTTCTTGAACTGCTAATATCTGCTTTATTACCAGCTCCCAGAGATATTGGTCAGGAGCCATTCATAGTCTGAGTGGATTTTTGGAGTGGGAGTGGATGTTTCACTTAAACAAGGATCTACAACAGTAAATGCATAGTGTACACACTCAAGTGGTACTGGCTTGAGAAATAATATAGTTAAGGAGTTACCAAGATCGTAGCATTGTCATTTTCCCCCCTCAGAACAGGTGAAATTCTTGTGAACAGTAGGAGCTGTGCACTGTCAAATTCTCCTATTTAAATCAAAACCTTTATACCTAACTTCAAGGATGATGAAGAACTTGTTGAAGGTATATGACTGCAGACTCAAGACAAACCTTACAGGGAAAACCTGCCTCTACAGTTTTTGATCACTTTGACTTAATCAAGCCACGGAGAATGTTCTTGTCAGCAATCAGCACGGTCTTTGCAGACACAGCGCATCATAAGAAACAAAAGCAGAGTTACTGAATGGAAACCGTCTAGACAGTCAGCAGAAACTTGAGCATTAGCAGGAGGCATCAGCATGTCTCTGAGCCACGACAAGGGAGGATTTTGCTTTTTCCCTAGAGAGACTTCTCTCTTGAGCACAATTCCCACCTGTGAACAAAATGTATTATCTCTTACAGATGTCTAAGTGCTTGTCAGGTCATTTCTACTGTGTGAGCTCAGACCACACGAGCAAGAGACCATATCCCTATTTTGAGGACACAGCCACAGCATTCAGCTACTCACACCACACAGCTTGGCTGCTGCTATAGCAGCAGGCACGGAAAAAAAGTGAGGGGAGCAAAGGGCTCTCATTTCACATCCCAACTTCACTCTTCTTTGGAAGAAAGGGATGATAGCATAATGATTCCCGAATGTCTTAAAGAAGGAAATGTAACAGTGTCCTAAATTTCCTAATAACTCAAGCATCAGATTACTTCAATTCTAATCACCATTTCTATATTATAGTGAAACCTGTAACTTAATAGCAGTGGAACCACATGGAAAATAAACTGAGAAGAATGTTGATATTTAAAAAAACTATAAGCAAATGAGTATAATTTGATTCGGGTTTTATTTTTGTTTCTCTTTTCCTCTGTAATTTTTAAAAAGGCTGGTTTGGTTTCCATGAGTATATTTCTTTTGCAAAAATTGATTATACAGATGTTTATGAATTTAGAAAAGTAAAGCAAGGGTGTTGCAAATCAGGCTTGGGAAAAATCATCACAGACTGCTTTCATCAACTGCAACACAGAAACACTTTAATACTGACCCTTCACCAACTATAAACTATAGGAAGTATCCAGTGCATTAGCTGTTTCCTGCTGATACCTAAAGTTTAAACATTTGTGCACAGAATGAGAACTTGACAGTCAGCTGACTACAAAAATGGGTTTGGGGTAGATTGCTTTGGTTGTAGTAATGCTATTAAACCTATTAGTTTTTACTATCATTAGCATAATATTTAGTATATTTGAACTGCTTTTTTTTAATTCAAAAAAGTCAGCAGTTTACTACCACTGTCAGTTAAAATGGTGCTAGTCTCAGTGGCAGAATGCCTAACCTCAAAATCATTGAGTTTCATTACAGCAAGCAAGCCACTAAATCTTCTCAGTGTCCAGTGGGGACAATCAGAATTGTGCTGATTGAGAGGAATCTACAACAAGGATACAAAAGGGTCACCACACCTAAATAAACATTGTGGCTGAAGGCAATTTCAAACTTTATATATTTTGTAAACTAGACAGACTTCTTTTTCCAGGGAAAAGTAAAATGAGATTCAAGTCTTCCCATTTATTTTCTCTTAAATCATCTGGTTTTCTAGTATTTATTCTTTACACTCTGCCAAGCAATATTATAATTTACAGAAGTTTTTGCTGATAGAAAAAAACCTGGAAGCCCTCTCCAATGCCAAGCGACAGCAGTTTAGAGTGTTTAACTGGTGAGTAATGCACTGATGAAATACCGCAATGCAAATTTTTTTCAAAATATTTAGGACTTAGAGATTACTTGCGGAAATGGTAATGTTTCCTAACAAATCAAGTGTTTCAAGAACAGACCACCCAAATGTATTATCATAAAAAGAAGTCAGTTGCTTAATTACATAATAGAATGACACATTTCTACTTTACTTCTCTATTCTACATTTTTAAATTCTTTTTTCTTAACAAAATGTATCCTCTCTAGAGAGTGAAAGATTTACAACAGGAGGCGGGTTGAATTAATTTGCTAGTAACCAACTTCCTCATGTTCCAATTACTTTGGAAATAGCTTAGCTTGAACCATGATACTGTACATACAGCACAAGGGAATGAAAACACTACTCCTTTTCCGCATCTGAAATGGCTTTACTTAGACCACCTACACTGACTTAAACTGTGCACACTCTCAAATAAATTTTAAAATCATAGAATCATAGACTTGTTTAGGTNGTCTCACCCAATTTGGTGTCTGCTACAAAGTGACTGAGGGTGCACTTGATCCCATCATCCATATCATTGGTAAAGAGGTTAAACAAGACTGGTCTTGACACTGAGCCCTGATAAACCCCACTACTGACCAACTGGATGTAACCCCATTCATCACCACCCTCTGGGCCCAGCCATCCAGACAGTTTTTCACCCAGTGAAGAGTACACCTGTCCAAGCCATGAGAAGCCAGCTTCTCTAGACAGTGATGAGGAAAATAGTGTGAAAGGCTTTACTGAAGTCNTATGGACCACTTCTCCAGTGCTCGACAACCACTTAGGCAAAGAAATTTTTCCTAGTATCCAATCTAAACCTCCCATGGCACAACTTTGAGGGCATTTCCTAGCATCCTGTCACCTGTTATCTAGGAGAAGAGGCCAACCCCCACATCACTTCAACCTCTTCTCAGGCAGATGCAGAGAGTGATAATGTCACCCCTGGACCTCCTTTCGTCCAGGATAAACACCCCCAGCTTCCTCAGCTGCTCCTCACAGCACTGCTGCTCCAGACCCTGCCCCAGCTCCGTTCCCTTCTCTGGACTCACTCCAGCCCCTCAGTGTCTTTCTTGCAGGGAGGGCCCAGAACTGGACACAGCACTCGAGGTGTGGCCTCAGCAGTGCCCAGGACAGGGGGACAATCCCTGCCCTGCTCCTGCTGGCCACACTAGTGCTGATCCAGGCCAGGATGCCATTGGCCTTCTTGGCCACCTGGGCACACCCGGGCTCATGTTCAGCTGCTGTCACCAGCACCCCCAGGTCCTTTCCAGCCACTCTGTCCCAGCCTGTGGCACTGCCTGGGGTTGTTGTGACCCAAGGGCAGGACCTGGCACTGGGCCTTGTTGAACCTCACACCATTGGCCTCAGCCATGATCCAGCCTGTCCAGATCCCTCTGCAGAGCCTTCCTGGCCCCCAGCAGATCAACAGTCTCACCCAATTTGGTGTCTGCTACAAAGTGACTGAGGGTGCACTTGATCCCATCATCCATATCATTGGTAAAGAGGTTAAACAAGACTGGTCTTGACACTGAGCCCTGATAAACCCCACTACTGACCAACTGGATGTAACCCCATTCATCACCACCCTCTGGGCCCAGCCATCCAGACAGTTTTTCACCCAGTGAAGAGTACACCTGTCCAAGCCATGAGAAGCCAGCTTCTCTAGACAGTGATGAGGAAAATAGTGTGAAAGGCTTTACTGAAGTCCAGGTAGACAATAACCACATGAGCCTTTCCCTCATTCACCAGACAGGCACGCTGGTCACAGAAGGAGATCAACAAGGACCTCTGACTAAGCAGAGAAATCCTTAGGGTTTCCTAAACCCATTCTGCCTGGGCCTGATACCTGGCATATTCTGTATGATGGCAGTCAAATGATCTGCTCCATGACCTTTCCAGAGAATGGTGATTCTCCTTAGTCCTACTTTTGTTGCTAAGGTATTTAGAGAAACATTCTAAGTGCCTGTTATGTCAGTAGACAGATTAAGCTCTAGTTGGGCTTTGGGCCCTCTAATTTTCTCCCTGCATAACCTCACAACATCCTTGTAGGTGCCCCTCAGATGCCTGCCCCTTCTTCCAAAGGTCATAAACTCTCTTTTTTTTCCCCTGAGTTCCAGCCAAAGACCTCTGTTCAGTCAGTTTTGTCTCCTCCACCCTGGCTCGTGTTTCAGCACACCGGAGGGCCTGCTCCTGAGCCTTCAGGATTTCCTCCTTGAACAGTGGTCCTGGACTCCTTTGCCCCTCAGGGCTGCCTCCCAAGGGCTCTGTCAACCAGGCCCCTTGACAGGCCAAAGTCTGCCCTCTGCAAGTCCAGGGTGGCAATTCTGCTAAACCCCCTCCTTACCTGTACAAGAACTGAAAACTCTTTAATTTCATGATAGCTGCGCCTAAGATGACCTCCGACCACCACATCACCCACCATTCCTTCTCTGTTCACAAACAGCAGGTCCAGCAGGGCATCTTGCCTCACTGGTTCACACACCAGCTGTGCGAAGAAGTTGTCTTCCACACATTCCAGAAACTTCTTAGGCTTTTTCCTCTCCACTGTATTGAATTTCCAGCAGACATATGCTGAATTGAAGACCCCTATAAGAACAAGGGCCAGTGATTGTGAGACTTCTTCGAGGTGTTTATAGAATATCTCATCTGCTTCCCCATCATGGTTGGGCAGTCTCTAACAGATTCCCTGCAGGATATCTGCCTTGTCATCTTTCCCTGATCCTTACTCATTAGTACTTAATCCTCTTGTCACCATTGTTAAGATCTAGACAATCAAAACACGCCCTGAAGTAGAGGGCTACTTCATTGCCTCTTGTTCCTTGCCAATCTGTTCCGAAGAGTTTACAGCCCTCTACTACAGCACTCTAGTTGTGCAAATCTTCCCAGCATATTTCCATGATGGCAACTCTGTCATGGTTTTTGTGCTATGCAAAAGCTTCCAGCTCCTTCCGTTCATTGCCCATGCTGTGTGTGTTGGTGTACATGTACTTGGACTATTGATCCCACTATCTTTTGGGGGAAAGAAGCCCTAAGTCCTTTGCGACCCTAAGGTACACAGTTTCTAACACATCAATAACCCTTGTGCCTTTGCTGCCACATAGATCTCCATCCTCCACTGAGAGAAGAGACCAAAGGACTTTGCTAGGACACTTCCATTCATTCAACATATTTTATATCACTTCAACTTTTGTTCAAGAACTACTGTATTTCTGCTGTCTGAGCAAAAGCAAGATATTTCTTGAGTTACTTCACAGATTTTACAACCAACCACCTAAATATCATATTTTTCAGGTTCTCAACTAGTCTTTGATAAAACATTCAGCTAAAGATTGCTTAAGCAATAAAAGGTGAACTAGAAATAATTTACAAAAAAATTATCTGCATGTTGATGTGCCATGCTTTATTTATGCCAGCAGTCAGCAGTTCACACCGGGTATTTTTAACACAAATAAACACACAGTTCATACTCAGATTTCATAAGGTCTTCACAAATACTCCTTTAGTACACACATATATTACTAAACCTCTCCTTTATATCTTAATTATCCTCAAAATGAGGAAAAATGTGTTTGTAAAATGTATGCAGCAATGATATGTCTGAATGGACATAGTTACCTAATAGAAACATGCCTTAAATACTGGATAGCCTAGTGAATATTAAGCAGAAACAAATTGCATTTTTTATTTGAGAGCAAAGTGCTGAAACAACTACTTTGTACTTCACTACCTATAAGCCATATTGTGTGTTCATCACCATTTTACAGAATAGTAAAGTCTACTAAAGGGACTATCAGTATCTGATGAGAAAGCAATATGTATTGGCAATCCATTAGAAAAGGGTAACAAAAGGACAAAGTATTTAAATAATTGAATTTCACAGCAGATAACTTTAGTGGGTGTCATAAAATGTGCTATATCTGTAAAAACATGAACGTACTGAAGGGGAACATGGAATAAAACTGGATCAGAGGTGCTCTGGCAAAGAAAGCAGGGAAAGAATAGGGATTTTGTAAAAGAATTCAGCACTGGTCCTTCTCCTTTTCTGGGCAATTACCCTACATGTCCTTCTGGGACTGTGACATTTATTTTTTCTTTTTCATTTTATTGCACTGCAGGCCTACCATTTATTTATTCATTTATATTCATTTAACATATTCATTTAACATATTCAGTGGGTGACTCTGTACTTTCCCTGGGTGGCTGTTCCATTGGTGTACTTCTATGAATCTGAATTTCAGAGGATCCTATACCTCATCTGAAACCAATCTACTGTGCAAAGAAACTTCTTCTACTTATCTCCTCACTGCACTAAAACTGTTTAAACCAGATGTGTCAAAGTTATTCTGCAAGAAGGGGCTGAATTCCACATTTAATTATGCCCCATGGAGCAGGTCATAAACCTCATGCTATCACTGACAAACTGGTTTTGATCCCCCTTGAAGAGAAGCTGCTTTGTCCCAATGACTAAACACAAAAAACAGACCTATACAAAAACCAAAAAATGTTTAAGACTTGCTTTGTAAACACAAGGAAAATAACTGGAGAAGAAAATGGTATTAGACGTTAATGTAGCATTGACTGACAAACAGTATAATGGAACAGAAAACAGCTAGCAGTGTGGCAGCAGAACTAGTGCAAGTTTTCACTTCTTGGGAAGTAAAGTATCCCATTTGCCTCATTCTGCAACAGAACGACTTGAAGAAGTTTACAGCCTTCCCATATTACAGTGCACTAGAATAAACATCTCTCTCTGAAAAGAAAGGAAGGTACATTGAAATATGCAGAATTTCACTGATTCTGTTTACAGCAAAGATATCTTTATCTTCCAGCTCCAATAGCAGTGTTAGTACCACCACTGGGAACAAAAACCTGCAGCTTAGAAAAGAGAAAAAAATTGGACAAGGACATGGCTGGCAGAAAAAAAATAAGAAAAAAAAAACAAGATGGTTTGTTGAATCCAGTACCTAACTTAAACTTTCTCCATCTTTTCAACCCATTTATCACTGGATTTGTTTGAGAATTTTTCATACTTCTCTACAGTACATAGCTCCCAGCTGATCATCACTGCTTCATACCCTATTTGTTGTTGACAGCCTCCCCTAAAATCTGTTTCTTCTTACATTATCAGCTGGTTTGAGCAAAAAAAAGTCATAATTTTTTTCTAATACTGATGGACTGCATGACTTTGGACTGCTGCTTTTTGAACACTTTCTACGACAAATCATGTGACTTGGACTGCCAGAATTTAAACCCTCCTATATTTTTGAAAACTTACCACACATCTTTCAGAAGCAATGCTAGCTCACTTTTTTTTAGGTATGTAAATAAAAGCCCTTAGCTTTTCGTGGATGAGGGCAGTCATGCCATCCAGTTTTCTCTCTAGTTTCCGTGTTTTATCCACAGGCTATCACCTGTGACATTCTGCTAACAGCAAAAAGATATACGTTACAAGAATGAGGCAGAAAAGACTCTTTTAAAATGATCTTGGAAATAGCAGAAAGAACAGAGAAGTGCACAGTATTGTCAAGAGTTACATTAGGACTTCACGCAAGCGTTGCTGCCTGGTGTGTATGGGTGGTACAGAACATTTCATTCGAGGGCAGGACAGCTTCAGCCTGAACTCAACTTGATAGCTTCAGCTAGGCTTCCTTCAGGCAGCATGCCCATTAGCCTGTAATCTATCACAACTAAACTGTACTCCTCAGGTGCTTGCTATACACTACAGCCAAGAATGAAAAATTCCCAGTTTAAATGACGCATGGATTCAAAATGTTGAGGAAGTTTCAGTTACATAATAGCTACTTACCAAGGCCGAAATCTGTGGCCTGGCAGAGCATTTGCCTTGAGCAGAAAGTTTTGTCCATGATTCACTGGTAGGAATCAAGACCTCAGTCAGGTTCTGTTCATGGGCATCAGAGAATCCGCAGGAGCTCTGTAGCTCACTCACTGTGACTTCAGGCAGAAGCCTGGAATAACACCATCACCTAGCAGGTTAGTTGTGGCTTTATCTCCATGAGTCTTCAAAATCTCTGCAGAGAGACTCCGTAACTCCTCTGTCTGAGTGCAACCATGTTCTCCTGGGGAAGATCCTCTCCCAATGTCCAGACTGAACCACCCAACACAGACCTTCTGGCTATTACTCCTTATATCACCTGGCTTTACCAGGAAGAGTTTGATTTCGTTATCTTTCTAACTGCTTCTCAAGTATTCTTACTGCATTTTAGCCTTCTCTTTGCCAGACTAGAGAAGCCCAGCTTCTTTGCAGTCTCTCTTGGTTAGAAGGTGGGTCCTGGTTGCCCTGGCAGCTTGCCACTGGACCCTCCTTACTTTCTCCACATCACTGCTGACTGACTGAGGAGTCCCTGACTGAAATGCAGGATCCACAGAGGAAGACAAAGGGCACGGCAACTTGTGTGCAGCTCTGCAGAGCTGCTGCTAACACCCAGAACAAAATTTGGACAACTCATTCATGGTACTAATCACTCATGTGCAATCTGTGCAATGAAAATGTAACCAGAAAGAGAGAGATCCAGATGGTAGTGGCTAGATCTGAAATGTAATTAGTTCAGTCAATACAGTAGTGTATTTTTAGATCTTCCACTAGTCAAAACAAGAGATGTTGCTCAGGCAAATTTAACATTGCTTTAAAAACCCCAAAAACAAACAAACAAACAAAAAAAACCCCAAAAACAAAACAAAACAAAAAAAAAGAGATTGCAAAAACTGTTTGCATGTCAATTCTATAGAGACTTTTCTGACAACTTAGGCAACGGCTGGAAAGCATATTTTAATTCATACAATGGCTAAAGGTAAGAGCACTGCCAGAAAATATGATTTGGAACAATTCTTGGAATACAGAGGTTCATCTGTTTTCCAAAAGAAAGAATCAGAAGCACATAAGTATAAGCAGCTATTTTAAACTTGCCAATTAAGCAAGGACTATAACCAATAGCTAACAGATGCAGTTATTTGCAAATGGTTTCAGCAAAACATACATACTGCATATGACAAACCCTGATTGAAACTTGTGTCCCGGTAGAGACACGACTACAATACAGACATATCTATTAAACTCAGAATTCGTCTGAGGGCTATTACATTAGCTATTTAATTTGTGTTTCAGTAACAGTATCTTTCAGATGCAAAGTTGGAATGTAGAAAAATTAATCTAGATTGTCATTTCCCAGAACTATTTAAACCACTCAACAGAAAACTTGCCTTTGGAATGTTTCAGTGTGGACTAAGAAAAACTGTTCCTACTCTGAAGGATCTCTTTCCAAAAAACAGACCTAATTGTTTCCAAACACACCTCAGAACACTGAGGAAACCCAAACCTTCACAAAGCAGTTTAAACACTGTGGCTTTGATTATCATTGACACATAACATCCATTACATTGTTTAGGTCTGTTTTGATAAGTGCTACACAAACACAGTAAGAGTGAAAACACAAAAGGAACACATATCATCTGGGAGGAAAGAAAAGAAGGAGACACTAGCCAAGTAACAAATGGCTACTTCATGTCTTGAGCTGTGTAATTGGCAAATTTCAAGAACAAGGAGCCTGGCAGCAGGGTATGAACTTCCCGAAGAAAGTCAGCTAAATGGAACATCCCTATGAGTAGGCCATCACAAGGAAAAGGTACTGTAAGGAAAATCAAAGACTCATGCTGGAGAGTAAGAAAACTAGTGAAAAGCTAGATGAGTGCATTCTACTTATAAAACAACATTGTTAAGTTTAAAATAATTTTTTTCTACTTGAGAAATATGAGTCCAAGGGCTTTTTATGGAGGGAGACCAACACCAAGAGGAAAAAACCCAACAAAACCTACACAAAGCCACTCCACCTCCCTCGAGAAATGAGACAAGGCAGTAAGGAACTGGGTCATCCATTTCAAGAAGTGCGTAAGGTAAGCTACGGTGGTTTATGTTATGTTGCATTTCAGTGGTTAGAAATCTTCACTGGAGTGGTTGAGAGTCCCATTGGCTCAATACAGAATAGCGGTGGTAGCCAAGGTAACAGTGATAAACCACTTTAAAATGTCTGGTGCACCACAAGAGAGCTGTGTTTCAATGACATCAAAAATACATGGCAAACCAACCATTAAAATCATTCATTCAAAACACAGTTTGACAGTTTTCATGGGGCCAGTTTAAGATTATGGATTTTTATTTATTTAAGCATTTTTGTGAAGTGACAAGCCTTTTCGTACAGAGCCTGAACTATGATCACTTTCTAAATTACTGCAAACACAATTCAGCTTTTACAGTTTTCATCTTTTGCTTTCACTTATTGCCCAAGCAATTTTATGAAATATTCTTAGTTTCTGCCACCTTCTACCCATATTAAGCAACCTAGGGTTGTAAACGAGCGCGGAGTTTTCATGCTGAATGCAGCATATTCTCCACTCCCCTAATCGTGCAGAACCTCCTCCACCTCACATCTGCAGGGCTGGAGCATTGCCAGTGGCAGGTCTGTTCTTCACGGCATCATTCCTTCAGTGCCTCTGGGGATTTTCTGCAGAAGATAATTTTGACCATATCTTACTAAAAGTTGATGCCCTTTGATGGCATCAGGTTGATAGTTTGATAGCCAAATTTGCAAATTTGGTCGACTGTCTTGCTTTATTTCTAAAATTGCTGGCATTCTCAGTAATAAAGAAACAAACCCCTTGATTCACACTACCATGATGACTTGCAATTTTGGCAGCTCTGCCGTTCAGACCCAAGGCTGAAGTGGCACGGGAGTAAAGCCACTGTTTCCCGTTCCTGCAAACTGGCTTTTGAAGTCATGGCTGTAACACACTGGGAAGAGTGCTTCTGGGCATAAACACAGGACAGTTTTTAGGACTAACCACCATGCCCACTCCACAGAGCCTGAACCAAGATTAAAATAATATTTGCATCAAGAGAAACTATAGCTGTAAAGAGAGCTAATTTTGTGCTAGTATGGTTGGAATATTATACCTGAACTTGCTCAGAAAGTATGTACTTTCCTTTAACACAAAATTAGCTTTGGGTGTAACTATTATTTGTTTTTCAGCAGAACCTACAAACAACTTCTATTTGCTTGCCACTAAATGTAACAAAAAGATGTCCTCCACACCCATGCAGTTTAATTTTAGGAGCCAGAGGCTTCTGAAAGACCCAGGTGAGCTAAGAGCTGGCTCTCATCTTCCTCCAACCACAAATGAAAAGGTGGAAAGTCCTAAAGAAGGAACAACCCTAATCCTATTACTCTTTTGCTGCTTCCACACCATGCCAGCCAAGCACCTCAACCGCAGTCACATTCACTGTCTCCCTCTTGCGGGATTAATGGCCCTTTCCTTGTTGCTGTCAGAAGGTAGTACTCCCATCAGGAAACTTCCTTTGCTCTAGCTAGTGTCAGATTTATCTGAGATTCCTGATTTTTCGCTTCTTTGTTTTTGCTTTCTGGCAGGACTTTACAATATTTTAAAACTTAAAAATCACTTGCTAAATACTGTTCGTGATTACTCATTCATTCTGCAAGATTATCATATTTCAAGCACTGCTCCAATTCTACCAGATACTGAAAATCACTTGGGAATATCTGAATTAATATTTTCCACCATACAAGTAAGAGAAACAAACAATTTTAAAGGAAATTCATTTATATACTTAATCTTTACTTTTCATTTTTTGTAAATTAGGTTTGGAATATTTTTATAAATTTTAACATTCTTCTATTTCAATTGAAAAACTAATGGTTTTGTAGGCATTAAACCAAAAATTTTGGCTGAACTGCTAATAACTGAATAGCTGAGTTTGTGTGCGTGTGTGTGTGTGTGTGTGTGTGTGTATATATACTTATGTATGTATACATAGTATGTGTGCATGTGTGTGTGTGCGTGTGTGTGTGTGTGTGTGTGTGTATACACATGCATGCACAAAAAGGCAACACCCTGAGGTTAAATTTTCTCTCCAAGAAGATTCTCCTTTATTATTTTTTATCATGGTAGAATCTACAAACCCCACTAGAGACTGGGGCCCCACTGCATGATGTGCTGTACAGACATCTATTAGAACTCAGTTACAGCCCAAGAGAGTTTACAAATGTGTATTCCTCCTATGATGCACATAAATACAGTGTGGCTGTTCAGTTCTTCAAAACTAGCCTGAATAATACCCTTGAGAGCACAGACTATCAAGAAATTACTATGATTTGAGTTCGACTATTCATGTATTTTTTTAAAGACTAAGTAGCACTTCAGCTTAAAAACATTTTGAGTAATCTATTAAAAGACAAACATCAAATGGACTTTTAACACTTTTATAAAAGAAAACCCAGCTAAAAACTAATCAAGTTTTTAACTGCTGAAGCAGTCAAAAAAGGAGTGCTGTTGCAATGGCAAACTTTTTTTCCACATGGAAAGAGGTGGGGTAAACATTTCAGTTTAGCTTTAAGCCAAGGAAATTAAATCAGCCTCTCACTGTCAAGAACAAAAAATAACTTGGTGGATCTTCTCTGTTTCACCCATCTCACAATGTTTTTAGTATTGCACATTGACAATGATAACAGCTCATCTGACACATACACACACACACACTCATTAATTATTCAGTTTTACTACATTGCGTGATGCACAGCTGTTGACTTGCACCCATTGCAATAGATACTGCACATAAAGAACAGAGGCTCAGCCCCACAGCTTAAAATGCATGTGTAACAACAAAAACAGCAGATGGATGCAGACAAATTCCAAAAATGAGATAAAGCTGGTCAGAATATTCTCAGCACAGTGGCAGATAACTGGATCTTCTATACCTGTCTATAGAAAACAAATATATATGGCAAACTTCTTTTGAGGCATACACAGAGGATGAAGATGCTTGTTTAAGTGTTAGGCCAGCAATGGATGTTATCATCATAAACAGAACACTTCACATGGGCCTGCAAACATTTCTATTTAAATGTTTCTTTTCATGAGAACTGAAGTAATGAATAAGGACTCTCTCTCTTAATATGCAATTGGATTCCATGAGGAACCCCCAACCAATCAGTCCTCTTTTTTTTTCCAACCACTAAAAAAGACCCAACAAAAACCCCCTGCAACCAAACCAACCAAATGCCCCCCTCCCCACCCCCACAGAAACCAACAAAAACCAAAACCAACCACCCACTGAACAAAACCCCTCAATGCATCAACAGCATTCATCAGTCAAATGGGTACCATGTATGGACCCTATGTATCTCTAAATATTACAGTGGCAGTGACAGGAATATCAAAACATGATTTTAAGAGCGTATGAATAAAAAGATTCAAGAGAGTCTTATCATGATGATTCTTTACTGGAAAGCTATTGACAGTTTCCCTCTGATCTGATTTCAGGTTTGTATGAGTAAGCTACTGAGTTGGTAACCCTTTAAGTACAAATCTTTAAGGTAAACTGGGAGCAGTCTTTAATGTAAATACAACACAACTGTTCTCAAAATTATCCGTCGAAAATTATTCACATTTTTGCCATTTCCTGACCAAAAGCAGCACCTCCTGTTAATTTACTAAGTGCTACACTCCAAAATTAATTTCATGGCATCAAGGATACTAAAACATAAAATGTTTACCATCAAACAATGTAAATATTAGAAGTATTAAATAAATTAAAAGATTAAGGTCCCTAGGATCAGAGAGGAAAGGTCTGTAACTTTGCTTTTCATCTTTATATTTCTCCCTCCCTTCTCTTTTTCACTTATCTTGCTCCTTTTCCACCATCTTCCAGAACTCAACAGGAGATCAAAGGATGTTCCACCCATAGCAAATCAAGCTAGAGGCTGCCAGTCTGGAGAACACAGCCAAGCCACAACTGCAGGGGAAATGAACACAACTGCACTTACATAACCAACAGAGGTTAATAATTTTTAAAGGACAGAAGTCCCATTTTCACTGGTTTCACAATTACAAAAATGGAGTCTATGGTTTAGACATCCAATAACAAGGTTAAAACATTTTATTCACTTTTCAAAAATAACTTAGAAGCTGTTTTCATTGTGTTAGGAAAATACTGCTTTTTGAAACCTGTTCTTTTTAAATGTTTAAATTTATATCCAGTATGATTCAGTCTAATTTCTATTAACATGTCTGCAAGTGTAACAATATCCGTATCCTTTTCAAGCTGTTTGAATGTGGGATTTTTTCCAGCGTTTTCTTTAAAAGTTTAGCTGGCTGTTTTATAATTTGTCACCTTTTGTCTTCTTTCAGCAGTATGTCATTAAGTCTTTAATTTGGCGTTTCCTGTTGTCTGCAGAGGGATATATGCTGTTTTAAATCCAAAGGACTGCAGACATAGATGGTGGGTAAAATCTGTGAACCATAAGTAAATTCTTATAAGGAACATACAAAAAAGATTGTTCTTCAGTCAGACTTAAGCCATTACTTTCTTCAAAAGAAGAAAAGACGCAAGTTAAGAAAAAGGCACCGCCAAAGACCTTCTGCCCAAATGTGCATCTCCATGAAGTTTCCTGCTGAGTGCATATGAATGCACAGCGATCTGGGAAAAGGATCCAAATAGGATTTCAAACATCCAAAAATTTTAACTCAAACATTTAGGTATTTCGCCATGCTGCTATTCATTCATTCACTGATTTTTTTTGTCTTAGTTTAAAGAGATGCTAAACAAAAGGAGAAGAGCTCTACATGTATTTACATTCCAAAACTAAGCTCCCCTTACCACCCCCCTAGTCTGTCATCCCTTCATAGCTAAACAAACCGTAAAGTCTAGCCCTATGTCCTTGAAGCAAAGTCACAAACACAGTAACAGAAAAGTTTGGTCTTTCAAGAAAAAAAAAGACAAAAAGCGGTTTTAATCTATTATAGCTGCCCATGCTATTTTGACACCACATTCAGATAATATGTGCAGACTGAACTGGTGGAGGAGTAGGATCAATTTCTTTATTATTTTGGCTCTTACTGAGCTTTGTTCTTTGACAATTTCCCAGTCATGAATAGCTATTCCTGTCCTACTGCTAAGACTTGCTCTTAGATACAAGTGATACATTTACCAAAACAATTTCGCAAACAAAACCAGAGGCTAAATACTTTACCATGTAAAAGGCAGGCAAGGCCAATGGTTGGCTCTCTGTAGCTGAGGGGTTTCCACGTAGATGAAGCCTGACAGACGCAGCCGCCTGTGCCACAAGCAGCTGCAGGGCCCTCTTAGGAGCCACTGGATGCTTCAGCCAGGGCAGGTGACACGCTGCAAACACCAAAACCTGCCAAATCTTCCCCATTTCTGACACAACAATACTTTTCACACAGTACACACATACAGGCAAGGGGCTTTATCTTTCCCAATGAGATGAGAACCTAAACAACATGAGAAAGGCACATCATTCCATTGAGAAACTCCACAGTACTCTGTGCTCTTACAGCACATGTGCTGTCTCCGGTGGAAGCGGCAATACCCCATTTGAAGCGAGCAAAGCATGAGAACAGAGTGTGAAAGACTCAGTGGATTACACAGAAAGTTCCTTCACATCGAGAATGCATTTAACCCACCTTCTCTAAATGGATTCATAACAAATTATACTGTCTTCTGTTTGTGAATCATATTTTACACTTTACTATAGTATATACAGATGAAAGACTTAAACATGCGAATTTTCTTATAAAGTTATTTATTCTTATAGTGAAAATGCAAAATGACATACTAAATAATGTATCTACAGAACAAGGCCTCTGATGAGAGTGACAAACATTATTTTGGAAGCACTTACAAAATTACATCTTCTAACATTACAAAAATCTGTTGAGATCATTGTGACAAGGATGACAATTTGAATTACATCCTGCTCCGTTTCAGTTCTTCTGGTGAAACACTGCTAAGCACCACCTTTCTGAGCATTAAACATGCAACAAATTTTTTCCTAGGCTGCTGCTAAAATATATTAGACTTTCTGACCATGCCCATGATATGTGTTTTGCTTTGTTATTCACATCCACCCTTAAAAGCTGAAGGATTCCAGAACCTGACTTTCCATCTGGCTTGTTTGGAAAAGTTCTGGCCTCTTCTGTGCCAAAAATACAGCAGTTTTATGATCTTGAAATTGTACAGGTTGAATTGATTTCTGCTATCAAGTATGATGCAGAAATTTATAATCAATGTTTATATAGTGTATTTAACTGTCATGACCAGCACCGTTATATTAATATCATTTTTAAGAGCCTTCATTTGTATGCTTATTATTTCATAAATATACTTAAAAGGTTTTCTGAAGCTGTATGCTGTCATGAACCCAAAAGGAAAATTCACCTGGAAATGGTCAAAACTGCTGCAAAGACAAATCTATGTGGGGAGGGTATTCTGAAAGCATAGAAGTACTACAACTATTCTGTTCAATTCCCCCACAGACTTTTATTAGAAGTTGTCCTGGGTTTACCTAAATCCACTTTCAAAGTGGACTAAAAAAGGCACTCTCAACATCCTCTCAGCTACTACATAAGAGCTACTCTTTGACAGATATTTTGGGCTAGTTCTTCATGTAGACAAGCCTTATGTGATAGCTTTCTTGGCATAGTTCCTAATGTTACATCATCCACTACAATGCTTCAGTCTTTTGTAAACAATTTTGTGGGTAGACACAGGTATTCTTTATCCCAAATACTCTAAACTCTTATATACTTCTCATCCATAGAAGGCTTTGCGTATATAAACAGTTTTCCATCAAACATTTGTATAGAAAATGTGAACTCTGAACATTCCTTCATACCCTGAAGATTGCCACTAATATTCTTCCTTTGGACAAGGAAATTTTCCATCCAAATTAAAAAGAAAGTTCCCTAGCTGTATTATTTTTAAACAACAAACACTGAAACTTGCTCTTTCAATGTAGGAAATTATGCATTTACAACTCCAGAAACACATAACCTTTAGAACTCAACTTGAAATTCTTCTTTTTCCCCACCTTTATAATAGAAATTACCTATTCTGATATAGTAGTTGTACTGCTAATCCAAAACATAACAGGGTGCATTAAACCTGTTCTGTGATGACAGAAAACATATGAAACTGTGCAGATACATCCATCAAGAGAAAGGCTTCCAGTAACTTTAAGACAGAAAACAGCGAACTCTAGACTCCAAAGGGAAAACAAAAGAAATAAAATGTAATTTCACAGTTTTTCAAATGAGAAACTACAAAATAGGTAAGATGTCTCTCTCTTTTCAGAAGCAACCAACTTTGTCAGCCAGCCCACTCCAGTCAAAGTAATAGAACATACCACTAGGTAGCCTTCATTTCCCATGTAATAAACCTGTTTCATCCTTATCTGCCAGGATTATCAACATTGCATTAAAAGATTATTTTATTTCACTTGAAAGTTTGAAATCGTTAATATGGAATTGCAATAATTACTTGTGTTTCACATATATCATTGAATATATATCAACATACATTAAAGATGCAACACAATCATTATTTTACTATCTCCATAAACAATTTCAAGAGACATTGCCAAATCGCTGTTGTTTTGGGACATGCTAAACTAAGTTTGAGCACACAAAAAGCAGGTCTGCTGGAAATCAATTATTCAGTCTCAGAGAATAGTAAGGCCAAAATATGTAAAACCATTTATTAAAATAATGTCCTCAACATGACAACAAACAGGGCATTGCAGAAAACAAAACTCTTCTGGACATCATCACAAGGCTGTTCATGACCTGGTTAGAGAAGGTGCTCAAAGGCATGACGTGGGAAGCCTTGAAAAAAGATACATGCAGTCATACACCATGACAAAGTGATTATTTCTTTGGACTCTACAGTCTGCATGATTTCCATCTGCTGTTTATTTGTTCTCTTCACCCTCATCCACTGATTTACATTTTTCTAGAAATAGACACATTTTATGTCTAGCTGTTTTACAGTCCAGTTTTGTTCTCTTACTTCCCTCTTCTAACCCAAACTCCGAAAGGCTTCTAGATTTTTCTACCAGCTTTTTTACTATACTGTCAACCTGGTTTCCAAAGTGCAGAAGACTGCCACGGCAGTTCTAACTCTCAAATCTAATAATTGAAGCTTTCCCTTCTTGCATCCAGCCTCCCAGACACATCATTCCACTAAACCTTTTCATCTGGCCTATAGGATTTTGATGCATTTGTAGGTGAAAGAAACATACACAATGCAAGAATGCAAACCCAAACTAGCCAACTAGCACGTCCCCTGTGAAAGAACACATTCGTATTAGTCAGCAGTGGCACTGCTTATTGGCTTATTCTTCCTCTAATTAAAAAAAAAAAATATTTCTAAGAGTCCATTGCTATTTCTGGGTCCAAGCTAGCTTGAACATTACTCCTTTGCAGTCCCTATCAATAGATTGTGCATCAAATCAGTTGCCAGAATACTGTCTCTGTCTCACTATTTAAAACAAGATTAGAGCTCTTCCTCCAAAACCCAAGTCTTAGCAGTCCCTTCACATGTTAACAAGGCAACTCCACACTGATAAACATCCTTTGCTCCTGAAATTTAAATAATGTTATAAAAGCAAGTACTCAGAATTAAGTAAAATTGGGAGGGAGGGGTGGGAGGGGGAGTAAACCTGCTTATATAGACTGAATTTTGTCCTCTCAACTGCAATTAAATTACAAAAATAATTCCATTCATCAGTGGGGTCCCATTTTCTGTAAAGATGTTTCCTTGATTCCAGGCAGCCTCTGGAGAAGGAGTTCTTCATCTCTATGTGCAAGTTAGACCTAATGAAGAAAGCATAACTCATGCAATTTGCATGACACCCTGTAACAAAAGCAGAGATCTGCTTTTGTATCTTCCAATTATGAAGAGAGAAGATCTCAATTTTATTTTAATGTTTTTGCACTGGAATTCAACATTACCATAAGGCAATTAATTACAGTGGGAACAATGCATGGGGCAAAACAGACTGAAAACCCCTTGTTTTGAGGTTTTAGTCCTGGTTTAAGGGCCAGCGTGTTTAGGCACCTTCAGAAGAAGGATGCTGGTGAGGATTCACAGCAAGTAGCCTTGGGTAGATCAGAATTCTTTCCTTCGTAAAGAGTGATTAGGAAAACACAGATTATTAACATCAGTCAGCAGACATGACACCTGATCTCATGCTTTTCTGATTACCTGCCCCAGGACACCTTTGTCTGGGCCAAAGGGTATTTAGAGGGAGGAAAGCAGCTGCAGCCGTAGCCACCACTATTTTATCTGTGTCCCGTCTGGAGTTTAAATTGTGTGTGTCATACTGACGCAAGACACTAAGATGGTTCAAGTGTTGTGCTAATAATGCTTAGTGATTTTGGAAGGAATCCAGGAACACCCTGTACAAAGGAAAAGCTAGACAGACTACGACAATTTTCAACGCTTTATAACTTGCTCAACTCTCCTAAACTTTCAAGGAGCTAGCAAAAGACTCTCCCCACTTTCTACCCTTCTTTTTCGGAAAGGAAGTAGCTGCAAGTAAAGAGACTCTTTCAAACGAGGAAGCATTAATATTGAAAGAAATACCAATAGCAAAACAAATTTGCACTTCCCCTGAAAAATTCAGACACGATGATGCATGTCTGCATGATAAAACAGCAGCAAAACTCCCTTATAATAGTCAGTTATCAGCCTGCAAAACCCTTATGAGGCTTCATCATTTAAAATCCCAGTTCTACAGTTCTGGTAAGACATTTTTTAAAAAGCCAGAAGTTGTTTTAAATGTGAGGACCTCCTAACGCGAACTTGTTCCACTGGTAATAAATCCATCTATCAAGATCACTACTTAGAATAACTAATTGTATAGAGATCCTCATAACTCTGAAACATCATGTACAGTACTAGACATAAACAGAGTTCACCTGAATCTTTAGGAGACTATCACTATCTCACTTCATATACAGAGCCCTTAATCACAAACTTTTACTATGTGCCAAACTTTTGCAAGGCATTTTAATTCAGAGGGGGGAAAAAAACCTCATTTAATTACAGAAGCAATCAGTTTAATGATAGGAAATACATTACTGCACAATAGTCTGGAACAGTTGGCCAAGACATCGGAAAGCTATGATTTTTAAGAAATGTTTTCTCTATATAAGCCTTGAACTGACCTAGTTAGAACCTTAAACAGAACCGGAATTATTCTGTAAACTTTTAAAGGTCTCGCCTGCAGAAATACATTTGCACAACCATCATCCCAAAGTTGTGTCTAGTCCAAACTTTAACAAATTGACAAACACCATAAGTGTTCCCAGAAAAGAAATTTGTTTAGAAGTTTCAAATCCAGCTACTTTAATGCCTGGTGAGTGAGCTTGAGAATTTTCATTATCAATTCTCAGGAGGAAACTGACAAAGACAAAAGTTGTTCTATACTGTGCAGAAATGGGTTGTGAGAAAGAAAGCATTAAGATAACTCAAGCATTGGACTGATTGCCAACAGGTTCCAATTGACTAATCTATTGAACTTTGACAACTCTCCAAATTCAAAATGTAAAATGCCAGGACAGCCATTGTATATGGCACAAAGCAAAAACACAGGACTTAAGATTAATAACAAATACTTTGAAACCTGTGTCAAGGTTTCATTTCATTTCAGATAAAAAAAATTTCTTCTTATGTTCCTAATTTGTCAGTACATAAAGCACAGGTACCACCTGTCATACATGATTCAGTTCTTAAAGTGGGCTCTGTATGCATAGCAGTAGGTTTAGGAGGAAAAGAAAAAACTAAGATGATCATGACTCTTTACCCCTAAATAAAAAGAAAGCAAAAACGAAAACTAGTATGGAATACAAGCCTTAAGCATTTTCAAATCTTTACCCTATTCGCAAACAAATAATCTGTGTGGATGCACCTACAATATGAAAGATCTTCTCCAGAAGATAAATGGACATAATATGAACAGTGAATAAAGCCCATGAATTTTCAGTCACCTAGGCAGGCTAGGCTTTAAGTGGTGTTTTTATAACTAATTTATTTCCCAACATCTTGTATTGTACATCAACTCTTTGTATTCAGTTAAAATCTGACTATTTTATTTTTTTAAAAAATGCTTATGAAATATATCGTGCCTTGAAAATGAAACTCCAGCACAATAGATCTGTCTTCACTCTCTGAATTATTCACAGACAACATCCTGTTCATCTCAATACAATTTTATTCTTACAAAAAGCAAACAATACAACTGGTATGGGGGGTGGGGGGAGAGCTGCATCCCATCTTGTCCTAACCAGTCCAGAGCAATTCTACATGGGGAGATTCCTCTGGATATTATTTAGACTTAATGAAATTCAGGTGTAATCCCTAAGGCTCTATAGCAAAGAGTATCTTTAACTCAACTACAGAATACTGTATTTGCCAAAAGGAGATTAATTATATTTCAATGTGTCTACTGTGAATACCAACAAGTCTCTTTAAAATACATGTCAAAATTCATTGAACTGAAAATTCAGTAGTGAACAAAATATAAGCAATTTATAAAATACACTGGGAAATCCAATGTATAAAGACTTTGTTTTCATTAGTTTTAATTCTAATAAAGTCAGTCACAATATGAACACCCTCTCTAGCCCTTAGAATATACTTACAGTGAGCAAAACGTTCAGTTCTACTCCCAGATTGTCACAATGCAGTCTCTGGTGTAATCCACAGAGATTTTCCACCAGCACACTATGGGGCCCAAAAAACATGTGCCTTTTAAGTTGTTTCCTCTCATACCTTTCCTAAAGAGAAAGTTTTATCCATCAATACTATTTTGGTAAAGCTTTATGTTTCTTCAGTAGTTTTCATGCAGTCTAGATTAGAAGCAGAGTCAAGACCTACATCTCTTTTGAGCAAGCATCTTTTCCAGAAGCTTCAGCCTTTTGATTTTTAAAAATTATTATTCTGTTAATACTTTCAGCTGCCAATCCACCCTCTCTCAACCTAGGACCTTGATGTACTCAGAGCATTCCAGTAGTCCACAGGGTCTGAGACTACTTTTTGTTGCCAGAGCACATGAATAAGAAAAATAAAAATATTGACTAAAGGAAAACAGACTAATATTTCTAAATATAAAACAGTGAATGGACATATACTAAACCACAGACCATCCCTGCTTTTGAATCAGGAAGATAAGGGAAATGATGTTTAGAGTGTGCTGCACATTTCAGGCAAATATCCTCAAAACCTGTCGGTATCTCAACTTCAGGTTTCCAAAATCCTGAAAATAGGCAGATACTGAGCAAAACAGCCATTCTGCAGTAAGAAAGCTACCAACCCACTGACAAACAGGGCAAATGAGGCATTTATAGCATCAGTTAATATATGTGCTTTTGCATGGAAACTTAGTGCCAAGAAAAAAAAAGCTACATCATCTAGAAATGTCAGATATTTTGGTCACTAAATCAACTTTCTGTTTACTTACATAGGCACTGCATTAGCTAATGCAAGTGTCTAAAACCCAATAAGCAGTGATACACTAACTGTAGTCCCATACTGTAGCCCTATCTGTGTCCAGATTTTAAACAGTTTAAAATCACAGGGGAAGAAAAAAACACAGAAGAATCAATGCTGACAGTCCTTGATTATCTTAGCATAAACTATTAATTATTAAAAGCTTTATTTACTGAAAAAATGAAACCATATCTTCACTTCTTTCATCACCTTAGTGTGTTTATTTTTCTTCTCTAAACACTTCAGACTTGATCCACTTACCTGATTGTATTGATGCACGCTCATGAATGGTGTGGCTGTGGGGACAGCTCTCTTAAACTAAGACAGCAGAAAAAGCCTCAAAGGAATAGTGCAGTACAAATACTTGTCTAGACATAGGAAAGTTAATTTAACATTGAAACGTAATTTAAACAAGCTTTGGACACAAATCCTTCAAAAAGCTATGCTGCAAGTTTTATGTTGTATCTACATTCATAATTGTATAATGATTCCATATTTTGAATATTTTCTATTACACAAGTTACCAAGGCAGGTTAAGTCTGACTGAAGAGGTAATTTATGTACTTTAAAATCTTCAGTATTGTTAACATCAAGAAAAGCCTCTATATTCCTGGCCCACCTAATTTTTCAGTTTAAACAGCTGATCTCTCACCATAACACTTTTCTTCCTACAGACCTTTGTGAAGACTCACAGTGATTTGTGCTAATAATGACTTTTGTGTATAATGAAACAGTAGATCATGGAGAATTGATTTTGATTTTAAAAACAAGAAGAATAAAGCAATTCATGTTCTCTCATAGCGGATAATGTATTCCCGCGCCCTGTAATACAAAATCACAGAAAAGCAAATAGATAAGAAGTCAGCAGGAAAACAAGAAAAAAGCAGTAGTAGCTATTACTTATGGAGTTCTCTTGCCTCTCATTTATATATGAATGAGCAAACCATCCTGTTAAGAGAAGTTTTTTTCCCAGTTCATGTGTTAATTTTATAGCTTGTCAAATTCTAGGAAGAGAAGCTTAATACAGATCAGACAGAAAGACCTTACTCACTGAAAAGGGAACCATTCCAAACTGGGAAGGGAACTGCAAGGGTGATCAGAAGGGTGCTCTGCTTAAGCACTGTAACTATAGAGAGATGTACTCCTGATGACCAAGGAAATGAAGAAAAAGACCTCATCTCTGTTCTTCTCAAACTTCAGGTCCAGGAATAACTAACCTAATTTATGTACATATCTGAATGTCAAATTCTTCAGGCGGCTATAACAAAAAAAAAGTACTCATACATTATTCTAATTGACAAATACTTTTAGAACTCATAAACTGGTAATTAATCAAATTGTCAAAATAATATTGGAACATGCCATTTTTGATTTTTATCTACACACAGAGGAAGGTTTTGTCACCCAATTATTTTATCAAATACCCTTACATTTTGCATTTATTCTTACTCTGACAGCTACAGTATGTCCCAGCTTGTAAAAAAACCTAACAAACATTGTGGCAAAAAGGAATGGAGGCAACAGACACCACCTAACAAATGCATTTCAAGCAGTACAGCCAGTAAAAGTAATTACACAATAATGTAATATGTTAAATCCAAAACCAACCAGTTTTCACTGGATGGTCTTCAAACTTCTAAAAGTAACCTGCAAAACAAGGAAGATTGTACACAGAGTCTTATACAAGGACTAAAAGAGCAACAATATTACTCCCTTAATATTATTACCTCTTATTTATTTAAAAGAACAATGTATTTTATTACTCTTTATATGGCAAGACTAGGAGGTTTTTATAGACTGCATCCTTTAACTACTTAACTTTAATTAAAGTATTTAAGTTTTCATTTCTTTGGGGTTTTTTGCTGAAGAACTCTACCCACATTTGCCAGGAGTAAGCTTGGATTTTCATAAGGTGTTTTGATGCACCCTTGTACAGCAGTAAACAAGGAGTATTTGAGATGAATTCTTGAAGCATGCCATAGTTTATAAAAACTGTGAAGAAATCAAAGCAGGCTTTTGAAAAATGCAGGCAAGCTCAAAAATGAGAAGTAGAGATGACCTACCCTCCCCTTGCCCAAATGGGGCATCTAGGGAATGTGGCATCCTCCTCCTGTTAGGGAGATTGTCACCTTGTCTTATTTCCAACCTCCCTGGGAACTTCCTTATGGGCTGTGTCTGGAAACACATGTAGTGAGCAATAAAAGGCTAATGAAAAAACTCATCCTCTTACTGAGTTTTAAAGCATCTTCTTTTTGCCAAGGTCAATAAGAGCAACACTCAAGGCTTTAATAGAGACTACCCTGTTTTTCCACTTTTTTAACCAAAAGTCCAATATGTTTGATGGGAGAATAAAGGCAGGAAAACAAACCGGAAGAAGCTACTTTTTAGGGGAAGACTAGGGAGAAAAGAAGAGCTTCTTCCTTAAACAAACCTGTTAATAGGATATCTTTGTTAAATTAATTAAAAAAAATTAAAAAAAAAAACAAACAAACAACAAAAAACAACAACAACACACACACAAAAACAAAAAACCCCACAAACAAACAAAAAACAAATAAAAACAAACAAACGAACAAAAAAAACCCCACAAATAGCCAACCAACCAAACCAATCCAAGTTTCTTTTTTCAGTTACATTTTAATTTCCCATATTCATATATCAAAGCTTTACATACAGCTCTGACGATCAGCATCTGATGCTGCAGCCCTCTCACTGCCAAGGACACTAGTGGGATTGATTCTTATTCACCCAGTTGCCTATTCCAGCATGTGCAGGACTTAGTTTTCTCTGAGATACTAATAACAGGATCTTTAGTATAAACCAGCCAAATAATTTTAGAAATCCAGTCTCAAACAAACCAAAGGAAGGCAAAAAAATCTAAGATCTGTTATCTCTGGTTTTCTACAATTTTTCCCCTTCTTGTCACTTTGACATTAACTTGTGATAGACACAATTCTCGGCCATAAAGATGCTAGCTGTCATCTATCATACCTTTCACAAAAGGAAAAGAAAAAAGGGGAGGCAGGGGGGCTGCTGTATGTTCTTCCAGTACTTTTTCCTGGAAGAATAAGTGAAAATTATGGAGAACCGTGGTAGTTCCTCCTAGAAACTGCAGGCATGATCCTAGAATACTGCTGCTGGGCATTTCTAAGGAAGACCTGAAAAACCTAAATGTAATCATAGTTATACTTCCTTAAAATTTACTGTTTATCTGCATGTTCAGAAAGGCCTTGCTCCCACTGTACAGGGCAGGGCAGAGCTATAAGTTGTGGTGCTCCAGCCAGATCATCCCACATTTGGTTCTGCAATATAAAAAAACCTCACACCACTCCAGGACAACACAACAGGAAAGAACTGAAATCCTCTAAACTGGTAATGAAAAATAGTGAAATAATAACTGTGATCCTTCAGTACCATCCAGGAACTTGTATTTTAATAACATGTAGAATTCTACCTAAGTGTGATCACTGTAGAACACATATTCTAGATTAAATATACTCCCATCCTAAGACCTTGAAATCTATGAACTGCAACTTATTCTATGTAAGAGCTCTCTGGGAGAATACCTGTATGGACTTTTAAACCATAATGCTCCATTCTCAGAAGGACTGAGTCCTGAACATGGACAACTCTAGTTCACCTTGTCCTGGAATTTATTTCAATCAACATGTTCTTATTAAAATGATTTTTTGGGGTATTTTTTTCTACTGACAATTTTTCTAAAGCATGCAGGACTTTTCATTCTACATTTAACATTTTTTGAATGCACTTCACAATTTTTGTAATGTATACAAATACATATTAATAATTGAAATTGAGAACTGCAACACTACCTCAATGCCACAGAAGAAATAATTTCAGTCACTATATAAATGGTTCTGTTTCTGGATGGTAAGGACTGATCAGATTCCCAGAACAACTGCTGAATGTATTTCACCATGATTTTAAAAGCCAAGCAAAAAACACTTTCAAGTTGTCTTCAAAATGAAGAAGGCAGGAAGCCTGAGATTTTTGCAATGGGTCCTGTATAAACTGAAGAATTTCTGAAATGTTTTTGCATACTATTGTATAGTATGAACTAGTATGAAAAGCAGTAGCACTGGAACTGCTTTTATTACTTATTTGATAGCCTAAAACACTAAACACATTGGAAAAAAAGGTCACTAACTAAGACTTTATCTTAGCAACTCTGTTTCTAAGAAGATAGCTATGGGAACAAACTTAGGTGCATTTAGAAGAGGGTATCGCCATTTGTGAGCACACAAGGGTATTAAAACAAATATCTATACAATTTTTAGATGCATTTTTCTTGTTTTGGAAAGAAACCAGACTACCCAATCTACTTCATAGAGCTTGACATAATTTAAATATACCATAACATTATGTGCCTATTTATTTTGCCATTAAAAAACTTGTCCGCCATGTTCTCTTTGGTTTTCTTTTTTAAGCAGAACTGAATGCAGTTTGGTGACACCTTGATAATATTTAGTAAGAAACATATAATTTGATACTGAAGTATTTATTACTCTTTGCTTCAAGACAGAACTTGAAGTCTGGACATTTTAGCACTTAGTTAAATATTAGATGAGGCCCTCATTTAAATGACAGCGTAATTATGGAAAATATGTAAAAGGAATTAGCTTGGACACATCACCAGCATCTTGAAAATGTGTTAAATGATTATGACAGACACTGCTTGACATGGCTAATAAGGCAGACGGACATAAGTTATTTCATTGCATACTAATGCTGATGGCCTTAAAACTAAATTTTAAAAAGCATAAATAACATACATTTTATTTATGTATATATAATATGTACACAAACATTTTTTCCAGCTGAGTTAATAAATATTTAAGAGTTAATTTTCTACAACAGAAATGTACAACTTCATTAGACAATTTAGCTAGGTAGAAATACTAACTACACAGAAAATAGTAATTTCTAAGTGTATATAAGCAAACTAGTATTCTCAGACACTGGAAAACAAACTTATCCAGTAAAGTGTTTACTTCTTTACTAAATTGTGGTCAATCTGTAGATGAAAGTATTTTCACAGTTCATCAGACAGCATGAGATGCAAAAGTGAGAAAAAAAAAGGATGGTCCAAATCTGACAGGGTAAGAAAGTTATTCTGTTTTTCCTTCTTCCAGAGACCTGAGGTGTCAAAGAAAACACTAACTTGATTGGAAAATAGAACTCTTTCTTTTTATAGCTTTAAAATAATAATCATATAATAGCAGATAGTAGTCATGTGAGCTTGCTGCATAATATCTTCTTATCTGCAGTGAAAGATCTTCACTCTTGTAAAACTATCAGAATGATGCAGCATGTGTCTGCCATTAACAAAACAGAGAATGGCAGGCAGTGAAATCTTTACTACATGTCAAATTACTATGAGATTTAAAGTACAAATATGAAACTCTCACTTGGATAAATTGAAGAAGTACTATATTTGTGGGGAGGAGGGAAGAATGGGACAGGACTCATTCACACTGACTAAACACTTATGGTTTATATGGGGTATCTGGATACTTAAGAAAGAAATTGTGACAAAAAGGTGATGATCGAGTTATATAATAGAAAACTGTTGGGGTATTTGAGGGGGTTTCTTTGTTCAGTTTGGGGTTTACTTATTCATTTGTTTGTTTATAAACTAATTACTGGCAACAACTGATGAGAGAGAATTGGAGGACAGGGATATCTCTTAATGTTTCCAGCAACTAATTGTTCCCAGCAACTAAGGAAAGAATTTATATCTCCACACAAAAGATCAACTGAACTGCCTTTTTCCTTAAATATTTTCAGTGATGGAAACCTGAATATACACTAGGACAACCAACAAATACATTCCAAAACTAAAGTACAGGGATTAACTTGTTCATTCACATTTTAAAAAACCCATGTATGTGATATTCTATGTGCTCAGCACACCCCTTGCATTAAGTTTTGCTCCCTCTCATAATTTTGAAAGACTTCAAAATGCATACTCTATGATATCCCTCATTATAAAAGACGTAGTTTTATATGATATTACAATTACAACTAAAAAGTGCTTGGCAGAGATGTTGGTAGGTTATTTATCTATTTAGCTCTCTTTGTCCAAGAAATATTTTCTACAGATTTTCCTTTTGCTCTTATTCTAGTATCAGTTCCCAAACAGAATGAATTTGGCCAGTTCCCTTGAATTCAGCAAAACCTTGTTTGTTTTCTTTAAAAAAATCTATCTGCCTGAGGAATTCAGAGCCCAAAATCTACTTCTTAAGAAAATATTATTGTTGCAAGTAAGGTTTTCTGGTAACAAAAAAAATAAGGACTTCAGGCTAATGGAATAAACTGTGGTAATTTAAATATTTACTTCCCTATATTGCTCTTAATGAAAGGAGCAGAGGTGTTGCCGGTGTGATTTTACCACAGTTACAAGGGAACGGGGAGCTTCAGCTGGTGTGGCACTTCAGCCAGCACTTAACAGAGATCCTAGACAACCTTTCTTTAGGCAAGTCTGTAAGTTTGTCATTACACCTCTTCTTTCCCTTACCCTAGCCTACTACTTGGCTCTTCACCACAGTTTGAAGGGAAGAATGTTCAGTTCCCTTGCAGAACTACTGGGAGTAATTTTTCACTGTATTTTGGAAACACTGAAGAAAATGCAATAAAAGCATGTCAAAACAGCTACAGCAAAGTATCTTTAAGGACACGTATTTTGCTTAACCTTCCCAATACAACATAACTTCTTACAATAAGATTCTTGAATTTGTCCTGCTCTGGTTTTAAAGACTGTAGTTCTTGTGCTTTATACCATTCCTCCTCCAACACCTTCATTATCATTTCAGAAAAGAATCCCACAAAATGAGACGTCTTTTAATGTCACCAATACTAATTCCAATTACTACGCAAATCAAAACAGACCCTCCCTTCCTTATCAGTCTTCAATAATTCATAAAGAGTTCTTTCACAGCCTACATGTACCTAACTGGGCTGTACATATAATGCCCTGTTACTCATCCCTCATAAACCAGTCCCAGCTTTCTCTTTTACGTGGGGTCAATTTGCATGCAAGAATGCAGGCCGTTATTGCCCAGCTACGAAGACGTTTGAAAGCATCTGTTTGAGAGATGCAAGGTGATCTTGAATACTGCTTGCATACTTCATTTTTGGGTAGGTCAGATATGTTTCATTCCTGAGTGAGATTTATTGGCAGCTACTACCAGGATTTCTTAATATTTGCTGAAGGCTTCTATTACATATGCCTAGTGTTTACTCCTACCGTTTTTTTAAGGAGTTGTTATGGATACATTTCCCTAAGTTCATTATCTGTTTGCTCATCCACTAGCAGTAGCATATATATATTTAAAGGAACCTGTTAACAAATTGCCTATCTCCAACTTATAAACTTGGATTTAAAATATCATAAGTCTTTTGAAGAAATACACAATGACAAACATGATGACTACATATTTTCACAAGCTGCTACAGACAAGCCCTTTTCCAGCACTGGATACTTCCAGGAATTTTCTTCAAAACTCAAGACAGCCACTGTTGTGTATTAAAAGCCATACCTGTTACTAAAATATATTTCTTTCATGGCAAAGTGCACTACCATCAGTCAGATGATAACCAGCTTCATAAGTTATTACCAAAATATTTAATCAGCATTTAAGTCTTGGCAATTTTTGAAGCATTTTATCCTTGGAAGCCAATACTTTCTCTGAGAATGAACAGATACATAGAAGAAAAGCTGCAAGTAGTACAAATTACTCTTACATATATATACTATTCTTCACTCCTATATTCTCCATAAGCTGGTCATTTTCTTCCCTTGTCAGTTTATACTTCTTCCTCTCCTGGACAGTTTTCAACTATGTGACAATGAAAAAAATCAAATACCAAAATAGCAACAGCTACATATCCTTTGTACGACAGTGTAATTTCTTCTGCCTTAAGGCAGTGTCTAGCATTGAAATCAAAGCCTGTTTACTTCTAACTCATGTACATTACACCAAAGACTTAACTCTTGCTTACATAAACCTTGCAGAAAGACCAATTTACTCACAATGGTTCTACATAGTTTTTAGAGTCCAAGCCAGCCATATATTTCACAGCCAAGGCAGTGACAGTAGTTGGACAGAGCACTGGTTCTCATGCAAAAGAACAGAGGAGTTCAAGCCCTACTGCTACTTGTATTCCTATACATAAGAAACAAGAAAGCAATGTCTACACACATTTACTCTTTTAGGTTTTGAAACTGCTTAGAATGGTGACAAGTTTAATATCTTAAAATAAATTATCTTCGAGAGTTTTGAAAACAGTTTTTATACTTAAAGTCCAATGTATTTGAAACAGATCTTCCACAGTTTAATTACAATCTAATACTTGTATGACAGGGTCTTGGAAATAGGTATGCTCATCTGAACTGGGACGCATGATTTTGATAATCACATGAGAATCAAAGGGAGAAAACTTCAACTAAAATGAGCAATTGAAAATGCAGCAATAAAACTGTGACCTCCTAAAGAGCAAAAAAGTCAAATTATTAGCTTCACATATTTTACACACATCTGCAAGATATTAGCAGAGAGTTGAGAGGGCAACAGCACTCACGCAAATGTTGTGCAGGTTAGAAGCACAGCACTCTATGTGCGCTGCTGGCTACATAATTCAGCACACGTGAGCAGTTCCTCCTGTTGCCCATGAAGGTGTTGCATAACCAAATGAAGCCACTACCTGTTCATTGTCACCCAGCACGGAGTGGTACCACACTGTATTTATTTAGCTGAAATGGTTTATATACAACAAACCTTTCAGAAACATCTGTAACTGTAAATTAAACATGTCCATGAGTAACTTCCACGGAACTGAGGCCAACTGGTACAAAACGAGATGTGTCTAGGGTGGTAAACTCCCTTAGTCTGCAAAACAGAGTGGCCTCACAGAAATGGTCTTTAGGGAATGATCCTTGGAACACTGACTACCAAACAGTGTCCAGAAATTAGCTCATTGGTTTTGGCATCAAGTTAATCGGGACATTTTTCTGTAAAACTTTTACTATGGACATAGCCAAGGAAATTCAAAATGTCCCCAGGTCCAGTCTCAGCTAAAGACAAGAACTGGAACCCATCTTCAGCTGGTAAAGGGGAAATAGTTCAACATAATTTTAATTAAAAACAGGCAAAATTGGAGCTCAAACCAGAGGAAACAGAAACTACTTTGTTATTGCAGTGAGAAGGCAGATGTTTTTATCTCTGAGGAGGACGTCTGGTTAAAAACGTCCACAAACACAGTGCAGAGAGGCAAAGAAACAACCCTATCCCTGTGTCCATAAACTACACAGCTACCTAACTTACCATAGTTACTTCATGTTCCCACAACAGATGACATGGTTATTCTACTCTGAGAGACTTGTCCTATCCTATCCTGTTTCCTCAGTCTGGCAAACAGGTCTCAGGAACAAGATGGGGACAAATGATAACTGAATCACCATCCAGGAACAATTAGGAAATAATCATGACCTTCACACTGCAAATTCTAAAGATCTGATGAAGCCACAGGCTCAGTGAAAAATGCATCTCACATCATGGTACAAAAGAAAACACCCCCAGCTGTGGCTGAGTCATATAAAGAATGCATCTCACGGAAGTGTATTTTTGTTGGGCACATTAATCTGTCCTTCTATTAACAGTTCAGGTATGTAACTTGAGACACGTTCTATGAAATTCCTTAAGGATATAGTACTTATATTAAAATACATTTTGTGGCACAGCAGATAAAAGTGGGAGTTTCCACATATCTGCACTATACAATATTATCCACTATATTAGGAAACTCCTCCACTGCCCTTTGGAAGATCTCTGTTCTGCCATTGGTTATATTCTATTTTACACAAAGTAGTTTAATTAACTTATATAAACTCAGTTTTCTCTAGCAAATTTTACATGCTTGGAAGCCAAAAAATCTGTCTTTTTTCAACAACTAAAATTCTACAGTGAAGCCCTTTATCTGCAATAATTGACAGAAATTATACATGTACAAAATAATTTTAAAGAACAACACTTATCTACAAGTATTCCGCACAAGTGTTTTTCTAGCTAACCACCTTAATGAGCACTGTATCCTAGTATTAATCAAAATAAAAATATATATTCTTTACCTATTGCTATAAGGACTAATTTTATAGTTATGTTGAAAATAAACCCCACATCTTCTGTTCATTCAAGTGTTCTTGAAACAAGCACTGGTTTTATGGCACAATTCCAATGTCCAAGCAAACAAGATGTGCAAACATCTTTTATTATACATGGAAATCAGGATAATTTCTACAGCTAGCAATTGGTCCTTCAAGCAACTATCAATATGTGGTGGGAACTTGGGCTGAAAGATAATTTTTACACTCTAAAGCAACTTCATAAATTATATTATGGCAATTCTCTAAACAGTTTTAAATATAAATGCTGTCTAAAAATCAGTCTACTAAAATTGCTTTTAATTCTCTAACTCTTCTGGAATAACTTTTTTTCTTTGACATCTGCAGTGAACATAAAATCCTGGAAAAAGAATCCTGAAACTACAGGAGTATCTCACATGGCCATCTCTAATTTAATGAAGTCAGCCTTTCTGAGTGAAAGAATGAAACAAGCTTGATCAGACAGACACTATGAAGAAGTGTTTAACTCAGAACAACAAACCTAATCTTTTGCTGTCTAGCACACACTAGTTGAGCACCTATAAAGAAGGCACAACTTGA
Organism: Rhabdornis inornatus; assembly: GCA_013397075.1. Classification (NCBI taxonomy): domain Eukaryota; kingdom Metazoa; phylum Chordata; class Aves; order Passeriformes; family Rhabdornithidae; genus Rhabdornis; species Rhabdornis inornatus. The sequence goes on from VWZS01000622.1 coordinate 255,103, forward strand.
TTCATAACAGATTTGAATTTCAACTTACTAGGTCTCAGAGAGCAAACACTATCATTCAGGAATTTCCAGAAAGGAAGACCTGCAATCTTGGTTCATGTAACACTCAGTCTTTATGAGGTTGTACTCTAAGAAATACCTAAACCTTTCAAATATATCAAAGCCTATAAATATCTCCGATCAAAATGTCTATTTGGGATTAAGAGTTTCAGTTTTCATAGAATGGGTCAGGCTGGAAGGGCCCACAGTGGGTCCTCTGGTCCAAACTTCCTGCTCAAGCAAGGTCATCCTGGAGCACACGGCACAGGATTGTGTCCAGATGGTTCTGGAATATCTCCAGTGAGGGAGACTCAAAACCTCTCTGGACAATCCATTCCAGTCCATGGTTACCCACAAAGTAAAGAATTTCTTCCCCATGTTCAGTTGGAACTTCCTGTGCATCAGTTTCTGCCCCTTCTGCCCTGCTGCTCAGCACCACCAAGCAGAGCCTGGTCCTTTTTCTGACCCCTTCCTGCAGACACTGACAGGCACCGATGAGGTGCCCTCTCAATCATCTCTCCTTGAGGCTGAACAGACCCAGCTCCAGCCTTTCTCCGTAACAGAAAAATTCAAGTCTCTTAATTGTCCTGAGCTGGACCCACTCCAGGGCCTCCGTGTCTCTCATGTCCTGAGGAGTCCAGAACTGGACACAGCTCTCCAGCTGAGGCCCCACCAGGGCTGATCTGGGGTTTGTTTTGATGGGTTTTTTTCTTATTTCAGTCTTTCTAATTATGGAAATCTGACACTTGACCTGTCAATTTTTTAACATCATGTAGGTAATTTATAAAACTAGGTAAGTGCATTTTTACAGAATGAACAAATTATACAGCATCAAAAAAAAAACAACTATACATGACTGTAACTTACAAAGTATTACTCCCTACACCTAGAAGGTTAAGCTGATGAAATAGAAATATGAACAGTCTAGTGTGTGATATTTTTAGAGATTAATCTCCAATTTCAGGGAGGAAAAAAAAGTCAAGGGCTTTTTCAGTCACAGAACATTCATTTCTGTGTCCCAAAACTGTTATTTTAATATAAATACACTATTCTAAGATTTCATTTTTTCTTTATATTAGAATAGCTAATTTCAGAATTTAAACTATGTCTTAAGCATAATGCAGGGGTGCCCTCAGGTTTTGGTCTAATTATTTTACATCATGTGCTGAAGTACAGGTATACTGAAACAGAGGTAGTGATGCAATCACACAATTTTTAAAATACTACAACAACAGAAATTCCTGTATTAAGACCACATTATCAGTAAGTCTTCCTTCTGCTGGGTCACAAGACTCAATAATTAACATCAAGGCTCTGACACTGAGTAAAGCCTCAGCTTTCATCTAATTCAGATGACCTCTTCAAAGCTTCATTATAAGATTTAATTGCACTAATTAACAGAGATCAGAGTCAATTAGCTATCTGCAGGCTGCACATCACATCACAGGCACCTATGTTTGCAGTGATGTTGCATGACAGGAAACTAGATCAATTAACGTAACACAACACTTGTTTTCTTTCCCAAATGTGCATCTCCAGATTTTGGATGCCTCTGTGCAAATGTTGTCAAGGCTGCTAAACCCAGCAATAGCTAAGTAATGTTAAAGCTCTTTACAAACAGGAATTACTTGAGTTTTTAGCTGTAACAAGAACTTCCAAAAAAGCACAAGAAAAACAGTATTAAAAAACACAACCTGTCAGTGTCCTTTTAACATTCGAATATGAAGTATCAAGCTTCCTACACAGCTACATTTTTAACTTCAGCAGACATTCTGGAGAAGTAAATAATAAAGTAATGAACTTTTTCACACTGCAGACATCCTCCAATCTCTCTGTAAAATGCGCCTTTTCCCTGAAGCTGTGCTGGACAGCAATAGCACACACAGCACCAAGCCCTGCATTCAGACCATGGAAGTTTCCCCTCACAAATGGCTGCACTGCTGAGGCAGCACAGACACTCATCTGTCAGTCCTGAGCTTTGCAAAACATTTGTTTCTTTGAATGCAGTGTAATTCTCTGTTCTCTATTAATTACAGGCTCAGAGACCAGTAATAGAAAAGTCTCTTCACAGTATGTATCAAGTAATGGCATCAATTAAAACAGTGGCTCCAACTTTCAGCTGGGACAAGACATGCCTAAATAACCATGATCTTCATTTTGCTCCATTAGAATATGGACAGAAATATAATCCTAAATTGTTATACATATTTTGTACTAGTACATTGCAATGACCATTATTTAAGTATCCAAAGTCTATCTTGAAGGCTGGCCTGAGCTTTAGCCATGTATAGTCAAGTCATGACTTGAGACCAAGAGAGGAGTGCCTGCAGTGTGTATGTGCCATGTGTGTGTGCGATGTGCCAGGACATCCTGAGCCCAGTGGAACAACAACATGGCTGCATGACACCTCATCTGCTGATAGTCCTCCTGCAGCTGGAAAACTGTGCAGACATGCTTGTCATCTTTGGATGATTTTACACATTATTTCTTATTTGACCTTAAATATTATATCTTAGCTTTTTTCTGGTGGAACACTGAAAACTGGTTGTTACAGGAAACTTCTGAGTGCTTTTTATTTTCTTGGCTTTACATCATATGGAAATTAAGCTGGCTCATATTCTGCATAATAAATGCCATATCAAATTCTCTTATAAGTGGGGCCTAGTGAAATTCTCATACATCAGGAAAGCACTGAGATGCCACGAAGCCACTGCTTTAAGTAATCAGGCTGAGTTTACAGAACTATTATGCAATATGACATGGGTGCGCAAATCACTTGTGTATGTTTTTAATGAATAGATAACAATAAACTCGAGATTATTTTTCTGCTGATATTAATGTACATGCGTATTTCAATAATAATGATAAATATTGATACGGCTTTATGTATTCTTATATAGATATAAATTAAAAATTAAACAATATTGATCATGATTCAGATTGAGAAACGGATCAAAGAGATCTAGCCAAAGCAAACAGAAGGCTACACATAAGGTGAGATGCCTCCAGTTACAATAAATGCACATCAATGGCTTCTGAAAAGACTAAGATCAAATACACATATATTTTACTGAGCTCTAAACTGCCTATCAGCTTCTCAAATAGAGCAGGAACTGAAGACTCTGTGGTGCCAACCGGGACAATCAAGTGCATTCCTTCTCTCCTGCAGGTAATAACAATCCATGTTCCCACTTGGAAAACCGACAAAACTACATCTTTAAAAGTATTTCGACCTGTTGATCTGAGATTATAATTGACCTTGACCATGACTGTACATTCATTACTTCAAGACCCTTGGGAAATACTTATATGTGAACATTTCCATTTTTGCTTTGCTAACCAAGTCTTGGCACACTGCATCTCCACAAAATCCACCAAAGCACTGTAGCAGGTTCTAAAAAAAGGAGACAAGCAGAAAAAAAGAGACTAGAACCTAAGAGGAACTTTTCCTTGGCAAAGTCGTACTACTTCAGTATTGATACTGACCACGAAATACTCTTTCTGAAAATAAAGAAAATACAGTAAAAATCAATGAGATTAGAGTATGCTAGGAAGGCTTACGGAGAAAGGAAGGGACATAGGAACCCAGGGAAAGAACAACCATGTCAGAAACACCACCATAAAAATCCCTTGTCCTGTCTATTTTCCATCATACATATAAGACCAAATGAAAGTCAGAATCACAAAATCAATTAGGTTGGAGATCATTGAGTCCAACCTATGACCAAACACTACTATGTCAACTAGATCACAGCATTAAGTGCCATGTCCAGTTTTTCCCTTAAACACTTCCAGGAACAGTGACTCCATCACCCCACTAGGCAGCCCATTCCAGCATCTAATCAGTCTTTCTGTGAATTCTTCCTAGAGCAGAGACAAGAGACAAACTATTTTAAAAACACAAAGCCTGCCAGAGTTCAAGAAATGCTTAAACAATGCACTCAGTCACATGGAGGGTTTCTTGGGGCTGTTTTGTGCAGGGCCAGGAACTGGACTTCAATGACTATCGTGAGTGTCTTCCAACTCAAGACGTTCTACGATTATATAATGAACAAAAGTTGGGGCTTGGTGATTATTTATTTCCCAAACCCTGCTCTTTTGGCCCACACCCCCCCAGTTCAGGTAACACAGCAACTAAATTAACTATAGTTCCTTAGAGCATTTACTCTGGGCTTTGATCACTGGACCCAAAAATTTCAGTCCAGTTCTGTTCCATCCTTATCCTTCCAAAGGAACCTAAGCAGAGATGTTTTCTCACACCCAGTGAGATGCTATTTCTCTTCTCCATGTCAGAACTGGGCAGAGAGGAGAAGAGTAGCCAAGCAGCTGCACAACTACAATAAATGCAATTGACTGATCCCTTCAGAAAAAGTTTCTCCCTATTATTTTCTAAAACCTGAGCCCAAGTCTTGTATATCTTGCTTCATTTTCAGAATCCTTAAGTATGTTCATGAAAAACTTTCTTAGAAGAGCAGGTTTCCATTACATGTGATTTTACAAGCAGCTAATACTATTACAATTCAATCAAAAGTCATACTGAAAGATACGTTTAACTATAATCTAAAAACTTCTGGAATGAATCAGATTACATTCACAAGTCAAATTCATAGTTTAGCTTCTACCATTCATGCCTGTCATTTCTGCCTGAGTGCAAAATCTTGCTCAATTTGCTCAAAGTTTGCAGTAGTCTACCTTTTACTGAGAGAAGAAGGACTTTGGAGGTTTGGGAGATAAAGAGATGGAAGAATAGAGGCCTGTTAACCGGTCTTTATTTTCCTATAAAGACCAGTTAACAGGCCTCTATTCTTCCATCTCTTTGGTAATATTTTATATTCATGAATATTCTATTAGGTGATAAAAGGAAAATGGACAGTGGAATTTTTTTTTCCCTGTATTAAAAAAAAATCATTACTGTAGGTTACCAAATCATTAGAAATCTCTGAGAGGAGACACAAGAATAGTTTGGTCTTAATTGTAATTACTATCGATTAGTACTCCTGCTGGGAGTACTCCTGTTTTCCCTTTTATATTATCTAAGAGGAGCAGATTAGGTGATCAGTCCTCTAGTTTTCTCTTAATCCTCTAAAATCTCCTGCTCCTCTCGAGTTCTTATCTTCTTTCCTCGCCACCTTGTTTATATTAAGCTGGAAAGTAGCTTTCTTCAGGATGCTATAATGTCAAACAGTCAATACTGGCATGATAATGTGATTTTTCCTGTCAATAGTAGAGTTTCAGTGGCTTAAAAGAACTGAAAACAACAATCAACCCAACAATTAACCTCCCAACACCCAAATCCCCCCACAAACAACTGAAATAACAACAACAAAAACATGCAAAAAACTTTCTTAGTGCTATTAAGGAGATACTCTATGTCGAAAGCAATAGGATTTGAAAATATTGGGAAAATTAAGAGTGTTAAATCTACTGTGCACAATACATAAATACTTTGAAAAAAAAAATTAAAAATAAAATACAATTTTTAAAAGACTGATTCTGAGAGATAAATAAGGTCTGGGATTTCCCTGATTTTTTCCAAGTTATCCCCTCTTTAGGGACCTCTCCCTCATACAGAGAGGAAAGAAGACAAAAACCAAGATGAATGACACAGCTAAACTGAAGTGATTCTGTCCCAAGTTTTTTGCTCAACTACACATTCCCGCACCAGGAATTCAACCACCAGTTAATGTTTGACCTGTATGCAACAAAGCAGCATGAACATAGGATTTCTTCTCAGAGAAAATTTCCATCCAACCACTTAATCTATGTGTGGCATTCACTCCTTGCTTCATCTCGAATAAGATGAAGATGCTCTCAGAAAAGCTTAACCTTTCCAGAATAGCAGTAGAGGATGTCAAAGGCATTAAGGTTTCCATATACTAAACCACAGATTTTCTTGTGTAAAGTGCAAGCTCTGTAAGACTAGCAAAAAGACCAGAAATGAAGACCTGCACAGAGTTGTACATCACAGGAAGACAAGTCATTTTTCATAAAAGCATACATCTTTTCAACACAGGAAAACTCATGCTGGATGTTACAGGTTTAGGCCTCCATTATAATCTCAATCTCCTTTACTTTTAGGAAAAAGGGTCAAAATTCTTTATGTGATGTTATTTGTACATTTTTCAGTTTTCCTGGTATTTTCCTACTTCTTTAGAAGAATGTTGTTATCCAAACATCTGTTGTTTTCTCTGTAATATAATGAGCAATATTTTATGGGCTGTATATTCCTCTAGAAATATTGTATATGTCTGCAGTTATAAATACTTTATGAAGGGAAGAGTAAAACATATACTGCTTATTTTCCTTACACCTGACTGTGTCTTATGTTTCTCATGATGAAGAACAGGACCAGCAAAGTCTACATACATTGTAAAGGCCTGTTGAAAAACTACTCACTTCATGATCTAAACTGCTTGCAATAACAGATTATCTGATTAAAGCTCCTCTAACATAAGTATATAAATGTATCTTGCCTACAGGCATATGCATCTGCAAACTTACAGTAATGGTTATCTACTGGTCTCTTTCACAGCTCAATAACGTGTACTAAAGAAGCATTTTAATAAATTCATCTGCCTTTTGTAGTTCAGGGGAAGGGGGGAAAGAAAGAGAAAATGCAGACATCTCTTAGTTTTTGTGTAAGCCAACAATTTTTAAAGGGTCTATTGCAGTACACTTGGCTCCTGACAAACTTCTCAAGAACCTGTCATATGGCATGCCAAGTTCTTTTAAACCTCTGAACAGGTTTATTATTACTGCTCTACAAAGTCTGCAACAAGTCTTGGCAGACCTACCACTCAGCAAGAAGAACACTAGACCAGATGTGTTTAGAATTCAAAAGTGCAAAGTTGCCATTTTCCATTTACAAGTCACCTTTAATCTTTTCAACTAACCTTTCAAACTAGAGTCAATCCAGGGTCTTGCCTACTTTAGCAAGACAGATAGATGGAAATGTAATGAGAGAGTTCAGTTGTAAGGCTAGCTCTTCATGGGCCAAAACCACTTTTCTAGTACTTTAATTAGTCTTTGGGTAAGTGCAACTGAAGACAAACTGAAGTGACTAAATGCTGCTGGGCAGCAGAACTACAGTGCACAGATACACACTATTTCAGATTATATTCACTGCAGCACTGTCTGGAAGATATATGTAAACACTCACACACATCCAGATTAATTTTGAATGATCTTTCCTCTCCTCCACACACCCCCTTTCTGCCCCAGACTCCCCAAAACCATCAAAACTGACAAAACTGCCACGTTAGAAGTGGCCAAGGTGTCATTGATACCAACAAAATGATCAGTGATAAGAATTTCAAAATGCCGCAATTAATTTTCAGATACTCATGTAATGTAATACTGTAGTAACATTTATTAGTCTGCTTTTTTCCAGAAGACTTTCTGGTCACAGAATTAAGACAGAAATAGCTTAAGAAAGAAAATTAAATAAGATTCCAAAGCAAAATTCTTTGGATAACAATGACAGCTCTATCATATTCAGGACTCAACTAATCAGAACAGAAGAGATTTTTCATATAAGAAAAATGTCTGTGGCTTGTGGAGGCTAAAGGATTCCCAGAGGTTTAGAAAACTAGCTAAGATACAAAAAATGGAAAATATCACAGTATTTCATAAAGTGCAAACATCAATGCATATCTGAGAATTTACAGTAGCATTTTCTGAAAAGAAAACACGTTTTTCTCACATGGAATTCTCTTGAAGAGAAGTAGTTCTCTTCAATCTGAAGTGATCAAATAACAAAGAGTATATTTTAGTAAATAATTATAAAACTGAGGTAAAGTACTACACTAAATGCACATTGATAAAGGAGTGAATTAATCCCGGAAATATGTTGCCTGAAGGAATATCACAAGTTACAATTTTTTTGGTAATGTGTGAGGTTTTGGGTTTTGTTTAGCTTTTTTTTTTTTTTAAATGAGTGTGTGTATGTGTGCATGAATTTCACATCATCTTGCCAGGGATTATAACAAAGGACAAAACACCAAGAAACAATGAGAGAATAAAGCATCAATAGTTTCTCAATCCCAAAGTATATAAATTTCAAAACACATCATTCACACTTTTGAAGAAAGCTCACATTGCAAGGAATAATTGTTGAAATAAGTTAGGTTTCCTTTCAGGTGCAAACTGCTGGTTTGCTATAGGATACATAGATTCCACAGTATTTCTCAAGTGCAAAAACCTGTGCCTTCGTAAGAAATAACGATAATATGTTCAGCAAATGTGCTTCCCCATATTTTGAATGCTACTTTCATCAGGCAAGTAAACATTACATAACTTAAAAAATTGGTCATAAATTGCATTCTCTAGAAAACAGCTCCATATGATGATCAGTTCTCAGAAGCAGCTAAGAACACATCACACAGCTTTGATTTTGGTGTTTGACTTTTTTTTTTAAAGGACAGTTTCTAACAGAGTAGCTATAGCACAGTATAATGAGCACAGGGTTTCAAGCAGCAATGGATCAATGTTAATCTACGATCAACTTATGTAAGACCCTAGCAACTTCAGATGATTTTGAAACATTAACCAACACCCAACAAATTTGGCTGAAGAGGCTTCCCAACCTTCCTGCTTACTGCTGGCATTTGCACAGCAGTACTCTTCCATACCATATCCACACAGCCTGTATCTTTGAGAACTTCAGCAGTGTAATACCTCGGAGCACTGAATCGGTATTTCAATTTAGACCATGTGAATTGGTCTAAAATGGTTAACCTGAAATCTTCAACAGCAAAGTTTACAAACAAGGAGCATGCTTCTACAAACTAGGGAGTGTCTTCAGACCATTTCAGCAAACATGCCTTCTAACATGGTCTTATATAGATGCATTACCTTATCTAGCATGACAACCCAATTTCAGGACATTATGTAGGCATTCTGTTTCTTCCTAGTACAAACCAAGATGAGCTGCTCAAATGCGGATGACCTTCTGAAAATAAGAATCACACAGTTGGTGCTCTCAACAGCTTATGTACACCTATTCTCATCTTAATGACAAAGATCAGCAGTTGGAAAGGTCATGACTGAGACCTCCCAGGATGATGAAGAAGAGCAGCTAATCATGCCACAAATTATGCAACTGCTGGGGGGGAGTTCAAAAAACCAAAGCAGATAGCTACAAAGACAGGCCTATGTACAACAGATAGATATCTATATAACTGTAGGGATAAATACTTACCTGTATACACAGGAACATCAGACAGCGCCAGACACCCTTCTCCTCAGGGAAAACTCAGAACCATGAGACACTGTGCATTTTGCTCTACATGACCACCATATAGCTTCCTATATACCTCCAAGGTGAACACTGGGATCTGACTCAGAGATTGATGAATGTGAGATTATCCATGCTAATATTCTGATAACATTATGTCAATGAGGTGAAAGGATAAGTTTATAGGAAGAAAAGGGGGGTTATTTCTATGGCTCAAACAGAATTCTGTTGGCAAACAAAATTTTGGGGTAAACTCATTGGACAGAAACTCTTTTTACATAGGAATTTTTCCACTTGGGTCATGTACTTCTACTAATCAATAAGTAACTTTCTGAAGACAGTCAAAGAACAAACACACATTGCAAAACATGGCCATAAAATGGGAGTTGCTTCTTCCGACAATATGATGAAATATTCCAAATGACACAAATGTCCTCCTACAAATCTCTGTGAACTTAATGCCAGGACATGTTTGGTTACTGCTTGTCAAGTTCGTTTTCTCCTTTCAACAAGTACCTCATACAAAAAAAATCCTTATTAATTAATGTTATTATTCCATAGCAACTTCCTTTACACAGTCACAACAAAGATGTGTCCCATCATAATGAGATTACGTAAAATATGCATCCACCTTAGTTGTATAACACCACCTAAGACTGGCTTTAAATACACTTCTTTTACCAACAGTTTTCTCCTGAAACTGATGCTTTTTTGGATAATAAAAAAACTGAAGTTGCCTTCTTCAGTTTAAGAAAGCTGTTTTTATGGTCTTGCTGCTTCTTATCTCCTTAAAGGAGTTATTACCATTATTCAAAAAGATAGTTGTTAAAGAACATTTAACTGTTTAACAATACTCAACAGACAGTTGATTATAGAAAGACATGTCAGTGCACATATGGCAGGCGGATAAATTATGCACATCTGGATTACTTTTGGCAAGAAACACAACTAAGTGTCTAACGCCAAGTTTAGCAATCTGTCACTATCAATATGTGCATTTATTTAAAGACGTCAAGGATTCAAAGTCATATTTTCTATTTCTTCATAAAAGTTCCAGCTCTTCACGAGACAGCAAAACAGGTGACAAAACACATTGCTTAAATTGCCAAAGGCTGTATAAACAGGGAAAATTTTTAACTTACCATGCTTATAGGAGTAGCCAGATTTTCAAATCAATTTTGCTATTCACCAGTTCATATTAGTATTTAATATATAAAATGGGTATACAGTCAAGTTCTGAATATCCAGCCTCAAAACTTAGATGAAATTTTGCTAAGTTTAAAGAAAATGAAATATTATGTAGCTATCAGAAAAGTTTCAATTGTGACCTTATTTGTACAGTAACTGATTATTTTTTGTGATAGCTTAATGAGAAAATATATCTAACTATATTGCTCAAAACAAAGTAATTTAGCAGTAGGGAGAACTTACACCATACTGAAAGGCAAGCATAAAACTGAAGGTTGAGAAGTCATGCTTGTTCTTAACTCAAATCTAAGATAAGTAACTGAAAAAGGAAAGTACAATTGATATGGATTGACATATGCCACAGAAAACAATAGTTCCACATAAAAAAATTATCAAAAAGCCAGAGCAATTTTTTCTTAAAAGAACAGAAAGAATGATCAAAATAAAAATAAATAAATCCATATAAATACGTTATAAATCCATAAGAATCTTAAAAATATGAAAATCAAAATCAAATTTTGTGGCAAAATGCCTAGTTGCTTTCTTACACATTAAATCATTCAGCTTATACTAAAAAAAGGGAGAAGGGAAAGAAGTATTACCACTGTCTATCATTTTTAATGTTAAAAAAAGCCACAAAAACATGTTGTAAGAATTTCAAGACTATTCATTTCTTAAAAGAAGGTGAACATCCCTTAGCCTGATGGTGCTGTTTCTTTGGTATAAGAAATTCCACTCAGGTTTAGCTCAATGATAAGTAGACTCATCCAAGGGAATTAAACCTCATTCTGTCTCACACTGGCTAGATGTATGGAGAGACAACATTAAGCCCGTGGAAATAAATTTAACTTTTATATTCATATTAACACACGAATAGATGGAAAATAGAAAGGTTCTGATTAACAGTTGTAACAGAGCCTTAATTACATTCACAAGAAATTGAAATTGTTTGAGATAGGTCATAATATTTATTCCCAATACCTATTCAAAGTTGTATTAATATTCACTACACCAAAATATAAAAATTTAATTATATATTTCAAAACCTGAAACCTTGGTATATTTTCTAGAAAAGTAGCAACATTTTATTTCACACACACACAGATGAAAACAAGCTGCTACAATATTTAAAATTTTTAAAAATTAACCAATTCACCACCTTACTGAACACCGTATCTGCAGCTCTGAGTGAGTTTTAACCTACCCAAACATAAGAAAGAGAAGCTGGAAGAAATCAGTAAAGAGACAGTAGAATTATCCGCCTTCCTGATAAGAAATCTCTTCTGAGGTAGAGGAAAAGGTATTGCACTGTTAGGGTTACTGGGACAACAGATTTCATACCAACCTTGGGACAAATACACCAGGCTGCATTAATTTACCCAGGTCTTTGAGAATTTCACTTAGATGGATTTTTGTTTGTCTTTTCATGTGTAATTTTCTGCCAGTTCACCTTCTAGTGGATAACAGTACCTGCTTCTCACCATACATAATCTACTTCTCTTGTCTCCAGTACCTCTAAAATTTTCACTCTTCTTCACAAGTACTCGAAGTAAATATGCAAAATTTGGCACAGGCACTTCCTATCACAGAAGGAGTTGAGAAATTCTCCTGACAAGTATGCACAGGGCAATATTTTAAGCAGATGATTAATTAAATCAAACTGAAAATCTCTTAAAAAGGATACATGAAAAGGGTTTGTTTACTAGGACAAAAATCTTGAACAGTACTGAAATGAATAAATACCAAGCTGAACAGTCACTGGTTAGGTACTGACAACACAATAGTTTATACTCCCTATTGGGCACTTGACATGAATTACTTACACGCCAGCTAAAATAAATGGACATGGAACTTGATAACTTCAGCTGTACTATATTTCACTTTCAAATTCTTTTAGCAGATCGGCAATGGTTTGTACTGTGTAACAGTGGCTCTTTCTTTGTATACGTATGTTCAGACTCAACCGAATTTACCTGTGTCTAGACATACTGAAATGTCTTGAATGTTGAACTCTCTACCAGCAGAGGGGGAACCTCTATTGTGATTTCATTCTTTCAACACAATCTTAAAGGCAGACTTCTAAATCCGTTGTTTAGCTTCTAGTGCATTCTTTTACAAACCACACATACAGGACTAAGTTAATACTCCTACTTCTCATGGGCATTCAAGACACAAGACTCAAATTGGCTGACTGTGCTTGTTGTTTTGATCACATCATGAGACAACATTTCTAAAGCTACTTCTATAATTTTAGCCTCTGCCAGCATTACTGTAGGTTAAGGGAACTTTCAGGGATACATTCAGATTTTTCTTGATCCTTGTTTTAAATTACCTCTTACCTATATGAATAACTCATTTCACTGTCACAACCTTTTGGAGCTTTTTTTTGTAAAGAAGAAATTTCATCTTTCACAGAAATTAATGCTCCTTCTTGTACTTGAATTTCCAAGGTATTCAAAACTTCGGATCTTCGTTATCATTTAGAGCACTTACAAGACTCTTCTATATGGACATAAGCTGCAGACCAGAAATAACCTACTCCCACAAAGTCTTACGTAGCAAGTCAACAGCAAATACAAGAAATGAACCTGTATTTCATACATCTTAGTAATTGTGATGACTTCTCCTTCTATGCTTAATTCTCATCTTAATTTCTTTCCCTCAAAAGACTTCCTCAGATTAAAGCAAACTGTATTAGTTATCCAACAACTAATGGACCACTAGCTCTTATGCTCAGAAAACATTATATTATGGTATTCTGTTAAAAATAAAACCTCTTTCTGTAAATAACAACTGAAAAATTGGACAGCGGGCATTTGCTGGAGAATCCTCAAGGTGGAAGCTTTAAATATAGAAGCAACTTAAGAATTAAAATATCTCAAGCACACACAGGTTTTATTTCATTTATGTATTTTCATTTACACCACCCAAAAAGGATGCTCTAGATTGGCGTCATCATGAAACAGTAGTAGGAGATATAAAACAAGAAACAGAGATCTAATGTAATTCAAGAAAATATTGTAAACAGATACTCTCTTGTTTTAAGGGCAAAACATTTTAAGTGCAAAACATTTTTCTCACTAGAAGACAAGTGCCAAAAAAAGAAAAAAAATTAAAATAAAACATCTAAATCCCTGACTAACTTTGCCAAAATCTAATCTGAGTGCTTACATTGTGCTCAAACAAAACTTTGATCATAAATTTCTTTTCAGAGACCAAAATGAATGACAATAGGAAAGCAGGTTTCTATGGCAGGGCAGCTCTGTTAAAGCTTTCAATAACCATGTCAGCTCCCAGGGGCTTTAATTTGCTTCTGTGGTGGCCTTTGTTTTTATCTTTAAAGAATTCAGAAACTACATGACACTCATGTACTTTTTTTTTTTTCCAGTATTTTTTGGTAAAATTCTAATTGCTCTCAAATACACATTTCTGAGGGATGATGGTCACCAGAGCAGATTTGCAGAGCACGAGACAGGTGAGAATCTCAGCCTCTGACAAGGAGTCCCAAACGCTGACAATTTCAATTCTTTTGGGGAGGTGAACAGGCAAGCACAGCCCTAATTTTCTGCTTTTTAGTATTCTTCTTTCCACTCAATGCTTGGTGACATTAGCTGGCACACCCTGTCTGTCAATATTTTTTTTTCTGCTGAAGTAGTTTCATGGGGGAAAAAAAAGAAAGAAAAGGAATTTTCTAGGCCTCTAGTTTGCTTTTCTCCTCTTCATCTCTTCTCCCTTGTTATTTGCCTCTTAAACTTAAGATGAAAACCTCGGGTCTGCAAAGACAAGCAGGAGCTTACTACTGCATGACAAAAAAACCCTCTTGTATTTTCTAACAATAGCCTGCCAGCCCCAGAAACAGACTACAAGAGGCATGTAGATTGGCCCTTCTAAAGCAAAACTTTGGATACTATCTGTAAATAATATTTTCCTAGTGTTATGAAATACAGAAAAGCTGATATAACCCTAAAATATAGTGCCATAGTACAGGAAAACCTTGCAGGAGCTATTACCAAGTACACCATTTAAAGTAAAATTGAGTGATTAGAAGGGTTGTACTGATCCATGCTTGCAATAGAAAACTATGATGATAAAGTTTAATTTTGGAAATTTTCTTCAGTGCCCAAAAGCTCATGACCAGAAAGCTTATGGTGGTGATAGTCATAATTCTTCCTTTGTAGGAACAGCAAATATATTCCACTAAATGGGTAGATAAGGCCAGGCTGGATGGTGCCCTGAGCAACCCGGGCTTGTGGCTGGCACACCTGCCCACATCAGGGGGGTTGGAACTGGGTGATCTTTATGCTCCCTTCCAAACCAGGCCATTCTATGATATCTAGCAATCGAAACTAAAATCAGAGAGGTTTTAAATAATAAGGTGACAGAACCAAACTCTTTTTGAAAATCTTTCAATAGCCAAGAAGTAAACATTTGCTCAACATTAACAGACTTCAATTTTCCTCTTATAAGCAGAAATTTAGATTTTCAGAGTGTTTTTCAGTAAGATAGTTATAAACATCCTGGTAATGAATAATCACATCTGTCCCAGCAAAAAAAGCTGCAGATAAGAAAACATTTCACTATTTCTGAACACTGCACAAAGCATCCGTCTAATGAAGTCTGAAGATGCATGAGAGACAACTGTGATAGAGATCATTAGACTGATGGTCCTGATCAATCCTATCACTGTTATAGAGAGAGGGTAGTTGTCCAGAGTGTAGTTAGCTGAAAAACACTGTATTTGTGGAATCCTGTGGTGTTTTGCAGAATTTCTGGCAGATTTTCCCCATATTTCAGTAGAACTACATCAGTTTCTTGGTGAGTCTTTTGTGGAGCTCAAATAAAAAATTCCTATAATAGGTACAAGGTTGCCACAAATTTCAAGTAGCAATACTTTATAGCAGTCTTTAACAAAACTGGCATTGCCTTCTGAAATGTGTCACTGGTTTAAATTAAGAACTAAGCACCTGAAAAAGGAACATTTAAGCTCCATAAAAGAGACCTGGGATTCAGATTTACAGCTTTCTTTTCATGGGTAGAAAAATTCAAAAGTTTATCAAAGCTTGCAAACAACTCCACTGAACAAGCTAACTGACACTACTTTTTGCATATTAATAAAAATTAAAGAGCTGTAATCTATTATCAATTAAATTGTCCATATTCATGCTAATAGTCTGAATAATTGCCCCAAGACTCTGACTTGGGAATTCTGAAATACTTCCAAATAGAAACAATTTCTTTTTGCACACAAGATGAATCAATACTCTATTAAGAACATAAAGTCAAACAAAATAAATGGAAACAACTGAAATAATCTAAACAGAAACAGGAAATTTTTAATCTCTAAGGTAAGGAGAATTATGGCCTTTGACTTATACTTTAATAAAGTGACCGTGGATTATCTTTTCATTCTCTAACATCATAGCTGAATTGACAAGGATTCAGCTTGATCACACGAATCAAGACTATTAAATCACCACAGTTCTCAAAAAACATTAAATTCAGAGAATGACTCAATTGTTTCTAGGACAGACATCTTTAATAGGAAAATACTAATATATACTGAAATGAACGAGGCATGCAGAGTAATTTCTTTATAACAGATAACTAATTAGAAGATGCTCTATATTTTCTATGTCTCAGGAAACTCAAGAATGTCATTTCAGAACTTGAAAGTGCTATATTTACTTCCAATTATTACAATAAAATAGAATACAAACTGATATCAAAGAAATCAAAATCTTTTTCAAAGCGTCAAGAAAGGTTTTGAGTGACAATGTTGAAGTGTAAGAGAACATCACTATCTCTTTCAATTAATTTGCAGCTATTGCTCTCCAACAGGTCAAAAAGTGATATATAGTTATATAAGTACACTAGAAACTGTATTTTGAACACAAATTCAAAATTTAAATGCAATTTTAATTTCAAAAAAATTAATTTTCAGATGCATGAAAATAACCTAATAAGTTTCAGCAGATTTTTCCAGCATTTGATGTATTTTAGTCAACTAACACTGCGAGTGTCTGGCAGATAATCCTGAGCAGGCAAGTCAACTCTTCTTTCATTGCCTGATCACAATAACCTGGCAATACACACTGTATTCTCAAGCACTCCCAGTCAGCTGTTGCAAGTTCTCAGAATACTTGAAATTGTGCTTTTCAGAAAACATAAGTCGAAATGATTGCAAAGACAGGACCAGAAGAACCATCATACTGGTTTATCATTTAAATGATTTGGATTACTCCTACAGTGAGAGAAAACAATACTGTGACCACAACAGCAACATATGTGTGGTGTGGGACTCTCTGTGACCATAGTTCTTTAGATTCAACACCATGTTTCTCTAATTTGTGTACATCAGTTTCTATGCATATAAAAGCACTGTGAAGCAGCCTGAATAACAACCATGTCAGAAATGGAGAAAATTAGAAGTATTCAATTATTAGAATGATAACACCAGTTGGTGCTAGTAGTCTTGTTTTCTTTTATTTGTCCAAACTTTTGCATTAAGCTTTTAATTCCTGTTTAAGATACAAACTCTCATTGGAATCACTAATAATTAAAAGGACATTAGCTTTGTGGTTGTATCTGATAAGTATACCAGTGCTTAAATTACTGTAAAATTAATGGCAGACTGCTTCCATATCTCAGAGATGACAAGCAATTACATTAAAAGACTGACATGCTCCAATACTACACTATTACTTCAGTTAAACATGTAGGTACAGGGAGAAGACGCATAAAAAAGACCCAGACATCCTGCCATCTAAAAATCCTGAAGGAAGATGCAGCGTAGTCATAGATGTAACTCCAGCCATCTCTGGTATAGCAACTTATAACTGAGGCCTCTCGTTAAATCAGATTTTACAACTATGAGAAGAAAATAGAGTAGGAAGAACAGAACCACAATTATGAATGTGAACCTTCCTGAGAAGGGCAGTTTTGCAAAATATTTTGTATCCAATAAGCTAGATTTCTAGTCTCCCTTCTGGCATGCTTCTACCCAGGACAATAATGAAGTTTCTCCTCTTTCACTGTATCTGATTCCTCCCTCCAACCCCTCTCTGTCAGAATGGTCTGGTTTAGGGCTCAGATACATATGCTACTTGTTTTGTCCTCAAATGCCTTAGGGAGATTCAGACCCATGCACATCCTTATCAGTATTACACAGAAGAGGATTTAAACACCAGACCACAACTGAACCAAACTAACACAAAGAGTCCCTACATGCCCTACTGCTGGACAGGAGATTTTTTAATTCCCTCTCAGCTCAGTTCTACCAGAAGTGGAGAAAGTGCTTTGCCATTGTTTGAATGCAGTCCACTTCTACAGCATCCATCCCTCTGCACATGGATCAGGGATTGATGATCTGATGCCTTTTACACGCACAAAAAAAAAAAATCAGCCAAACCCTGAGCTTTACTACCCACAAGTGCACACCCTTTGAGTTTTGACCCAATTTGGTTACTAACAGCCTGTAAGTATATTCCTAACTAAACCCTGCTGTCAAGTAAATATCAACAAACCAACATGTAACAAAACAAAAAGCTTAATTCAATGTTCCTGATTTCAAAACAGGCAGTTCTTCAGTCAATAAACATTTCTTCTAATGCTACAAGTAAGTGAAAGGTGACTAACAGGCAAAAGACTTTTCAAATGTCTGGCAAGTTTGGAGAGCGTTTGGAGGCAATAAGCTTGCCAGAAACTGCTGGCAAGCACACTCCCTACAACAGCCAGCAATGGATATCCAAGCATGCATTTTTGCTTCCTTTCCCAGACATAGTATTACCACCCCCACCTTCTTATTTATGCAGGGAAAGGGTGGCATTATTGAATTTGTTTTCTTAGTTAAGCAAATTTTTTTCCTATTGCACAGAAGGAATGACTTCCAAAAGGAGAGGTAGCCAAATACATCTGGGGAACATTTTAAGCCCATTTTACAGGTACTAAAAATTGAATTGTCAGAGTCCATTGGCAGAACATAACACTTCACTTTTATGCAACATATTAGCTACTGCATTCTCAGTTTAGAACAGTTTGAGAGTTATACTTCTCAAACATAGCCCTGAGATGCAAATATTGGCTTCAGAGAAATGTAAGAAGGAACACCCAATTTCTTTAGAAAACGAACACCTGCAACTACTTTTATATTTTGCTTTTTCTGTTCTGCTAAACTTAGTGTTTGCATCCTACCCATGATGAGGATTAAATAATAACTACTTCACACTATTAAGGATTTTACAGTGGATAACCCATGGAAACTGTAGCTTAACCTGCAGGAAGGTTTTGCTGGAGGTTTTATATCACTACATACAGATAAAAAGGAAAAACTTCTCATGTTGCATTCTAGTGCCTATATCAAAAGTTAAAAGAAATGTCTGTCTTAAAAGAAATGCTTTCTAAAAATGCAACTATGAATGGGGAAAAAAATTTCCAAAAGTCTGCATTTGGCTATATCCCCTCTTCTTTTGTCAGCTGTCTTCCTGAAGCAAGCAACAATATTACCCTGAAAAAAGAACTTAATCATTTCATATAATACCTGGCAAGTTTATGTGAAAACAATTTATGCTGCAGCAAACTTTTTGTGTTATTTAAAAGCATTTCCAAGCACAAACCTGCAAAAGCTACTCACATCTTAAGGAAAGCTAAGAAAATTTCCCTGTTTCTTCAGATGAGTAAGTAATATTTACTTTTCCAGAGCCTGTGACTGGCAGTATCAATAATATACTCTTGGACCGACAGGTTTTTTTATAAGCCAATTTAGAAATACTGCTCCAGTGTCTTGATTCCTAAACACACACCCACAAAAATGAGTCCAGCAAGATGACATTAGTCTCTTCTCACTGACCAAATGCTTTGTAATAAGCAGATTGGCGGAGATGACTTAATTCAGACACACTGAGTAACTGAATAATTAAATCAAATGGAAGAGCTAATAAAGAGTTCATAGAGACTGCAGAGACAACATTATTTAGGGAATGGAGAAAGTAAATGGAAAGAGAATACTAGTAAGGCTTAAATGTGCCTTGATTCAGTATTCTGATTTGTTAAACATCTTCCCATCATTTTATGCCCTAATAAGTTTCCATTGTCTAACATAACCTAAAGCTACAGAGAAAGCTAGCTCAATGCAGAGTTTCCTAGAATGTATCTCCACCAAGTTGCTGCAACTAAGTATCAGTTAAAATAATCAAGAAAATGGAAGCATACATACCACGAAAAATTTTTTTGAGACTAGTCTTTGGGTATAGTAACAACTAAGCCACTTCAAACTCCATGCTGTTTCAAAATAAACTAATCCTATTTCAAATACTAATAATAAGTTAATTTTACAATGTGTTAAAAACAGGAGTGACATACTGTGAAATTATTTGAGAAATGCAGCACTGAATATAAAAAATTTACTTTGTTACCCACATTCAACTGTCACTTAAACCTCAGGTTATCAGGAGGTAAAACTATACCATATATTCACTGTAAACAAAAGATGACCAAGATAAACCAAAAATAATCTGGCACCATATATTAATACATAATCCAGTACAAGTTAAAACCAAAAGTTAATGTTCAGTGTGAACACTGAAGCCTGACATCCCGTTGTCTTCCCTTCAACCAAGAAGAAACACTCCCTAAAATGTCATTGAAAATATTTGAATGAACAGTGGGAGCACAACTCCCAAAGTCAGGTAAGAAATATAGTCTTAATTATGGGTCAGCTCTTCTCAGCTGTTATTTCATGTATTTCTAATTGCAACAAGACACAAGGATCAAGACAACCACCTCTGTCTATGCAGTACAATCTAAAAGTTAATACAGTTGTATGGCAACAGTGCAAACCTGACTTTTGACAGCCAACAGGAGTAAGAATCAATTAGTGAAACTTCTGGTAGCAGACAGAAAAAAGTACCTTATCCCTAAGACCACCCATTTGTTTTACTACCTACTGCTAAAATGCACAATGATAATACAGCTAAAAAGCTGCACTTTGATTTTCAGTAAAGCCAGCCAGATCAGAAATAGCAATAACAAGAGTTTGCTATGAGTTAAAGGCTATCAATGCAACTGCTTGTACTCTTCAACTCATGGAAATTCAGGCCACTGCCAAGTAAGTGAATGAAACAGAACAGAAAATGTAATTTCAGGAATAGGTAGCTTAAAATTTTTGTTTTTGCAACTGCAAAGCAGAAGGCTGTCAAGTCTAATTCAAGTGTTCAGAAGCAAGCTTTACTTTTAGGAAAAATAACTTTTTAGTACATAATGAAAATTTTTGTGTGTGTCTTCATTTGTAAATGTAAATTTAAGATAAATCTATGCCTATTTCAAGACCAAAGGCATGAAGATTAATATTCACTCCAAAAGAAACAAGCAAGGATATGAGGGCAAAAATATCATAACATGCTGCAGAAGATTAAAAATCTACATTCATGTGCAAGTAGAGCTAAAATGTTATTTTTATATACATATGCATATGTGTATGGATTAATTAAATACAAATAAAAATTATATATTATACAAACACGTGTGCACATACACTCTACAGATCTCAAAATAAGCAGCACGGGCACATAATTAAGGGGTCCCCAGGGCTCATAAAGAAAGTGCAACGACCTTGTTAGTGTTTGGCCTTTCTTTCGCACCCAGTCTCATTGTAAAACAGTCAACCATGAAAGTACTTTAAAAAGCTGATTTTCTTTTTATTTACAGCATGATTTTATAATGTACCATTCATGTTTTATAGAAGCTGGTACTTCTGTATATCTTTCTGCCAAATTCAACATGAACCACAAACTTTCTAATTTACAACTTTCAGAAATTTGAATGCTTTTGAATACCGGGATTTTCAACTTTGCAATTTAATGACAACCCTGCCTTTGGCCTTTCCTGACCTGTTGTGAAGTAAATCAGGCACACTAATGTGGGCTAACAAGTCTTTTTCACACTGTTCGATCACCCTGCATCTTTTTTCTCAGCAGACACCGCCTCTCTCCCACTCTCTGTCTAGCCATCCTCCCTCAAAGCAAACAAAATGGTCACTGTAACCCTGCATTACTGCTCATTAGATCACAGGTTAGTCAAGTGGAACTGCCCGAGGTTCCCAAAGGAGAGCTATACTTCAAAAATCTGTCCATGTCAAATGAAGAAAAAACCCCTGAGCGTGGGGTCACCCAGATCAATGATCAAAAGAGACTGAGAATAGTGGAGGGAAAAAAAGAAAAAAAAAAAAAGAAAAAAAGAAAAAAAGGAAAAAAAAAAAGGAAAAAAAAAGGAAGAAGAAAAAAAGCCCTTTTTTTTGTAAAAAAAACAGCCTTCTGTATAATAAATCAGAATAGAAAAATACTAAGCTTCCCCCTCCTTTAACAACAGTCCATTTCAGCCTTAAAATGTTTTTCTTGCTTTTCAGAAGATTTTATAAGAGTATTTTTAAAGTGTTAAGATTGAGGTTTCAATAAAACTCAAACTTACTTTAAGAAAATTAGCAAGAGGAATAATAATGGAACATAATGGAGATTTTTCTCTCCATCACAAAAATACTTAGCTATTCCAAAATGAGTCAACATCAATTTTCATCCAATTATGACTTCAATTTAAACAAATCATACATTCTGAACTTCATGAGAAATGACACAGGTAGGATGTCCACAAAAAAAGTTAGTCAAGCAAAAATACATAGTCTGGACTCTTCTGGTACATGACAGATGTGCAGGCACGTGCAATACTTCAAGAATGTGCAGTACCATTTCTGTAGCCTCTGTTCATCTTTTAAGTACATAGAGCAATTTTTTAGCAACAACCACAAAAACAAAAAAAGCCCAAACCGAATTTTAAAAATATTTTAAATACAGTAGTAATTTTAAGTATTAAATTTTGATTCACAGATCAAATTACTCAGTGAAGAGTACTGACTGTTTAATAAGGTTCTGTGCAAACACAGATTACAGATATCACATGCACTAATAATGCTTATTGAAAATGAGTTATGTATTTCTAAAACAACAAATATACACTGTGCCACTAATGAAGATGCTGTTGCAGCTAAAGGGACCTGATTGTTTCCTGCGATATTGGTGACAGAGCATCTTTTTGTTTACAGCTCTGCCCTAGAGTGACTCAAATTTCACTTTCTTACTCCCTTTATCCTCAGCCATGAGTAAAGACATAATTAGCAACAAGGAACAAAGGTAAACAAATTGGAACAGAATATCTGTAGTAGATTTGTAGTTAATACATGGTCTGCTATAAAAGCATTACTGCAACAGGACAAAGCTATAGCAAATCAAAGGAAAGAAATCCTTAACCTACTTGAGTGTTTCATATAATGTAGTAAACAATTTCCTAGCATTTATTACCAGAGTAACATAAAAAACGACACTGTAAATGCTGTGATAATACGTTATGAAAAAATATTGAAAAACAATTTACAGAATAAGCTTGTATTGACAGGGAGAAAGATGGAACAACTTATTTTTAAATAAATAATGCAATATTAGCAAATATATAACAATATATGCAGTAATCTCAATTATCCATCTCTGTAGATATGTGCGGATGAAATGACCAGTCTTTTAAGCAAAGCTCATTCACTAATGCAGTTGAGCTTTTTGTTGGTTTTTGTTTAATCAGCTTGCTAGATGCCTCACACATCTATTAATAAGCAATAGATGCCTATTAATACTTGAAATGGAATTCCAGCATGCATTAACTTTAAAGATGCCCACACATTAATATACTGAGTCCTTACTTTTAAGACAGTATTAATACAGCACAGGCTTTTGGACCCTTCCAACTTCATATATAATCAGAATCTGAACAACTAAATATAACAGAAAAGATCAGAAAAAGTAAAGATATTGAAAAATATGTGGTCACAGCTATGGATTATTCAATACACTGTCAATTCTCTCTTTTTGAAAACAGTAAGAAAAATATAAGGATGATGTGTGTAAATCTGAATAATAAACACATTTTCAAGTAAAAATTGCTTAAATTTGCCCTTTTTAAATATGTTATTTAGTTAATTTGTATGATCCTTCACAAAGTTCTTTTCTAGACTAACTCAAATTTCAGGCTGTTCAGATTCTAACAGAAGTTACTGTTTCATGTCAGACCGCTGTAATAGGTTTTCTAAACATTTAAATTATTTTGAGAAAACATTTATGCTTATAAAGATTCCAGCATGACTAATGATATGCTGCAGTATCAACAAATCATCATTAGAATAACGTCGTTATATTCAAAACCCTGCTTCTAGTCATATGAAGACGATTGTTCCCAGATGCTAGAGTGGATAATTCATGTTTCTTCAGAAGCATGTCTGCATCTGCTGCTGAATCACTGCAAGAAGCGGATGGGAAAATGGCTTCCTCTTTTTGAGCCAAATGTCATTGTGCACTGAACAGAAGTGGTTTCTGAGGAAATAATGGACACTGTTCTCAGCCTGTATCACTATAGAAGAAGGCATCCAATGGCTCCAATTTTCTTTAAGCAAAAATTCATAGTATTGCATCCTCATCATCCCTGAACTGTGGGGCCCTTCACTACTTTTGAATTTGCAGAACTCCATTCCATTCTTCAATTTTGTTTGAACCCCAGAGTGCTCTCTACTCATCTCTTCTGCTTCACTGCCAGTAAAGTCTTGGGAAGTAACAGGGAAAGCAGAACATGAGACTTGTCAGCAGTCCCCTTCCCTTCCTCCTGTTACTCTTCCTCTCTGGTTCATTCCATTTGCAAAAACCATAGTGTCCTGTCCAGCAATCAAGCTCACAACAATCTTTGATTTTTGTCTTCCACAACATCCAGAGACCATCCAAGATTTTTCCAGGAGCAGATTGGCTTGAAAGAATCCCAAGGTAAAAAAAAATGAGATCAAAACTGAGAATAGATAGGAAGGAATTTAATCTCACCTTACAGTAGTGTTTCCTACCTGGCCTTTGACAATTGTAACATTGTTTCAGTAACATCCAGAACACTGATGCAAAGATGATCCTTTTCCCATCCTGTCACTTGGGAATACATCATTTTTTCATCAATTCTTACATACATGCCAACATCTCCATCTCCAGAGGTTTATGGTTTGTTTTCACTCATAGGAATTTTACACTCAAACATCTAAAGAAGAACCAGCCTCTGATGGGCCAATGACACCTCAATTTTCAGGTTTGCTTTCCCTCATGCTGCAGCTCCTATTCAAGAGAAATTCTTCTCAAGCATCTTCAGAAATGTTGAGTTTGATAAGGAACAGAAAGCCTCCCTTGCTCAGGCTGAATTCTGAGCAACTTCTATTTGATGCAGATTTTAAGAAACTCTGCATACACATATTTCCAGCAAGGTCTTCAGGGCACTGGTAATTACAGACAATAATAACCTATGCTGTGTCACAGTGCAGGTCATACTGATACAGCTGAAAATGTTCTTCTTTTGTGGCACATAATTAAAATTCAACTTGAAATACTTATATAGATATAAAATGGATAGATTTTCTCCTGCTGTGGTTATTATTGAACTTCCCTGACATGACCAATAAAGATGCTCACCATGATTTCCCATGTGTGTGAGTGTCTAATTCCTGCAGAATGGACTGTGGCCAGAAATTAATTTCATACACTGCATACCTACTCTAATGGAATGAAGATTATGTGATCACAATCAACTTGAAAAATATTTCTTTTAGAATTTACTTCTGTTATTTTGAGTACCAAATAAAAATTATGTAGTTCAACTACAAAAAATGACCTTTTCCTTGCTAAATACAAGGTTCACAGCATATTTGACTTGCCTTTAATCAGCAAACTTATTTTAGCACTGAAGAGAAAAATAGAAGGATAAGTCCTCTTCTTTTAAAAAGCAGGAGCTTGTACTATTGAGCTTAAGATTTCATTCTAATACATGCACACACATATACCCATATAAGATGGATGTTTGAAAGAAAAACACATACTAAATCACTTTTATAATAGAAGAGTTTTCACAAACTTGATCCAATGCATTACTAAATACTTTCCCATTCTTTTTCAACTGATCCTGAGACCATTTTTGCTAAAATGGTAGAGTTGTATTTGTAAAGTATTTATATAGCCACTATTGTGTTCCATTTGTAATAGTTGTTAATTCTGAAGGAAATACATCTTTTCTTGTTCATGTAAGATGTCACTAACAGTAATTAAATTTTTGAGCATTCAAGAATTCCCCAGAACAGCAATATCACAGACATAGAGGCTCAAAAGGGTCATAATGATTGTGTGGTCAGATTTGTATCCAACATTCCTCAGGATTTCATTTAATTCCCTAATAAAGTACACCAACTTTTTACCATGCAAAAAAGGTTTCATTAAAAGCTCTTCTCTAACAGTCTTTACTGAATACATATAAACATTTGTAAATATACAAATATTTATTAAAAACATTTACTAAAATATGCATATAGATTTGTATCTGAAAGCACTTTAAACTTCCATAAACTTACTTTTTATTTATAGAGACTATACTCTGTCTTTACAGCCACTGTGTTTAGTTCTGCAAGTGCAGCCAACTCCTTCTCTTTAAGTGACATTTTCTCTCTAAATTTTCAAAGTACATAGTGAAAATGAATGCTTCTTTCCTATCTCTCTCTCAAGTCCAGTAAAAGTAATTGCACACCTACTCTAGAACATTCATTTTTAAGTAAGAGGGGAAAACTATTTTCCAGTATTTTCTGCATAATCTTCCTTTATTGTGATTCACTGTAGGGAGATAAGCAAAAAAACATGAGAAGTAACATGGTAGATAGAAGGGTCTAACTCTCACTGGATTAGAGTTCCACACCTCCAACTTCCCACCTCAGTTCGAGTTTTACACCTTCCTCCCACCTCTTGTTTGTGCCTGTACAACAATTATCCAATTGTCTTCTCATCTGAGTTTATTTAAAAATAAGACCTTGAGGAAGGATAGTAGTTAAGTAATTTTAGGTCCAAACCAGTTCATCACATGGTCGTACAGTCAGACTGTCACACCTGGAAGATGGGAGAGCATTGAAACACAAACTCATATAAAGAAAAGGTGTGGTTACTGTTTGGATTCAGTCTTGCAACTGTATGAAATGCCTTGCTGTTCACATTTAGTTAGGATATTAACCTACTCACATTTATTTATATTGCTTATCTTTTTATATTGCATTTTTTTACATATTATTTTTATTATAGGATGCTTTTTATATCTAAAAATTTTTTCTAATAGATGTGAAGAAATTTTTAATCAGAATGGAAGTTTACATGAGAAATGCAAATAGGAGTTAGTTCTGCATTGTTCTAAATGGGATAAAACTAATATTGTCTAAACACCAGTTTAATAATATTCTCTTCTCCTGCAAATGTGTTCATAACTGAAGTCTGACAAATAACTCTTCTGTTCCCTCAAAGGCCGCAGTTGTAAACGAAGCAGCCAATACTCAAAATAGCATAGTCCAGCTCCAAAACAATCTTCAAATATCAGGGGATACACCTTGGACCAAAAGAAGTATTTGCAGTGAGGGGATTGCAAATATTAAGGTCACTAAGGTCACTATGATCTCAAAAACAGGGTAGGAATCTATATTTTGGCTATTTACTGCAGTAATCTGAAGATAAATCATCTCAGAAACAGTTCCTTGAGGGACCAAAAATCTGTCCCCGATTTAACTTTGCTCTGGATGTCCCTGTCACAAAGCACACAGATTTGCAACAGCTGGTCTTTGAAAATTCAGATTTGAGCGGCTTGAGCAGGGTGAGGATGGGACAGACTGTAGAGAAAGCTTTCATTTTCACTCTTGGTTGTAGGCTAAATTTTTGCAGTTCCTGCTCCTGGAGAAAACATTTGCTCAAAACTGTTAGCTAAGATACTGCATACTCTCTGAAACTAAATCTCTTTAGGTGTCACTGTTCAATGCCGTTTTTCAGATTGCTAGTAATGACATCTATAACTCATATACTGAAAAGGTTTCCCAAGGGAAACCATTTTCCCCTAACTAGCAGAAACCACAAACAGCATGAATTACGGAAAAACAGTACAAAGACATTGGAATATAAAGAAGTGATTACATCCTGAAATTGAGCCTATGATACATAGCCAGCTTAGACCATTGGCAGACCCAGAAAGCCCAGCTTGCATCATGCCCAGATCCCCACCACCAGTAAGAGCCTCCACAGATGCTGGCAAACCTGAGCATTCTCCTGCAATGGTTATTCGGCTTTAAGATATTTAAGGCTTCAAGAAGACATTGTTTATGTGTTTATACATAATTATTTCTAGACATTGTTTATACAAAATTATTTCTAGACATAAACAACAGAGAAGATACTGGCAGAGTAATAGATAACAGCCCTCACAGCCCTAAGATGGCTTTTTTTACAAGGAGAGTCAGCTTCCACTATTCTGCTAGCAGAAATCCCAATTAAACAAACACTCTCAGTGATTCAAAATCCATATATTCTCCCATAGAAAAATACATCACAATCTATGTAAATATGCAACAAACCTTTCACACTCACTTTTGAAAATATTGTTTGCATTTAAAAGATTTTTTTAAATCTTTTTCTATCAAAGAAAAAAAGAAAAATCAAAATGACTGCCCTACAGAGTTTCACACCCCCATCAATTCAACTTTAAATTAAGGTCTTGTATACAAGAAAAAAACCCCAGCACTTGTGATCAGCACCAGCTTTCCACACTATGCCTTTCCTGACAACTATATTTAAAACTACAGTATAGTGTTAAAATAGGCCGAGAATAAGTTGACTTACGGTTAACTAGTAAGTCTATATTAAAAAGTTCTAGCATTTTTTAAAATGGGAATTTAGAACAGATCTTCAGTGATTTCTCCTGTTACAAGTGGTCGCAAATTTAGATATATGAAAGAAATTTATTAGTTGCCTGAATTTTTGGATAACTGAAGAAAAATCCACCGACAGGTTATACTCTATTAATGTCTTCACATATATAGTCTTAGAACAGCATAGTTCAAATGGAGTGGACCTACACTTATCATCTAATGCACTTACAATCTTCAAAAGAACCTTAAATACAAAAACAGAACCACCCGAAAGTCAACACACTGCCAAACAAGTAGCTGCTTCACCAGTGAACTGGAAACACTAGTTCAATTTGGTTCATCCTTTGGCCAGTCCTATATGGCTTCCAAGAGTCCTGAACAGAATCAGAGGAGTGTCCAGAATAGCCTGCTCCTAAAATATAGTGGCTATGGACAACTTCCAACACATGCAGCTCCTAAATGCTGCTCTGGCCTGGGAGAAAAGTGGCTCTCTTTGCACACTAGTTCAACTCACAAGAATCCACTGCAATATCCAGATTCTGATACTCATACAAAAAGTAGCAGACATTCCAAAATAAAAATTAACAAGTTGACAATCACAGTAATGCCTGTTCCCTTTTAAAGCAATTTGAAGCATTTTCATCACCATTAGTCTCCTGCAATATTTTAAGCCTGTAAGAGAAATCATCTGACTAATGAAAAACAGTTTCAATAATCAAAAGTACTTTTATGTGGAAAAGCAAAAGCACATTCTGTCAGGAAGATACTTATTTTAAAAAAAACATATAATTAGGTAAACTGTTTTGGAACTGCACCCTGTGTTTTGGAAACCATGGCCAAACTGATATGCCACCACCTTCCCTCACATGCTGATTAACTAAATTTATTTTTCATTTGTAAAAGTTTTTATTTGCTATTTCATGAATTTTCCAAAACTATAGTCAGAACTGACTTACATATTATTAATTCTTCATTACTGTAATTTTAATCTAAAATAAGGTTATTCTGGAGCAAACCAATTGAAACAAAAACAGTTGTATCAGTTTTATTTCCTGGTTAATATACACAGACTTTATTTCAGCATGGCTCAGTTGAAATCACTTAGTAGATATTTGAAAACATCTAAATAAGTGCTATTGTCACAGGAAAAACTTACAAATATCTTTGACATGGGAAGATAGAATAACCACCATAGAAGTCTACATGAGAGAAATATTAGGGACATTTTCATTTATAGTTTCTACGATGAAATGCCATGCCAAGTTTACTTTCTTGATTTCATTTTAAAATCAAAATACAACAAGGGAACAGCTAACCAGCAACAGAACTCAGGGAAAAAAAGGACTATATTTACTGATTAGTATTTCAGCTTGCTTCTCCTATAATTTTCCCTGGTCACTTCAGTAATATGAAGTATATTCTGCAAAATGAATTAGGTTAAATTGCATTTCATAAATTTAGTAAGTTATTTGGATATTCTTGCAAGTATCTATTATAGCTGTGAATTGAACTATTCATGACATTGCTTATTATTTACAGCAGGTAGATTCTACAGTATCATTTCTACCTAAGCAATGCATGGAAAAAAACACATTAAATAAAGTAAAACATTTTGAAAAACTGAAGAAACTGCACTTCCCAACAAAAAATATAACTAACATCTGCTGCAGAAATTGCTTGGCACTTGCACAGTTTTGTGAAGAATTTTTGTTGTAGATAAATATTTTTCTACATTTCCTATTATGCACCACTCAACTCAGACATTTTCCTTAATTATACTCCAAGGAGTCCTTCCATATCCATTAAAGAAAGGCAATTTGTTGCCTAAAAGAATGCATACATATTTTTAAACTTCAACTGTGATTCGTCTGTCTTCTGACACACGAAAAAGTCAAGAAAATATCTATAATTAATGGACTTAGTTCTCAAAAAATGTCTAATAAAACTCCCAATCCTCAATGTATTACATTTGTTGTATACTTTAATATGTTAGTTTTATAGAAGCAATGGTCTTACAATTCACCATTTTACTTCTATCCACATCTCAATAATAAGGACAATAGCACAGCAAAGCCTTTAGGAAAGCAAGAAATAACCATTTTAACATGGTAAAAATGACTGAATAAGGCTTCTACTTTGTATACACAGCAAACACGGATCATTATTTTTTTCAGGGACAGTATAACAACTTTGTGACATTTTCTGTCTCTCTCTTTTTTTCTTTTCCTTTTTTTTTTCCTTTTAATTTTGCTTTTCACTACCCCTAATTAAAGAACTTCTAAATCACTGAGCTCTTGATACAGTGTGGGGTTTTCTTCCTGAAAATATGCATGTACTGTGCACATTTAACAAAACTGTTGTATTCTGTACTTCATACACACATTAGCAATCAAGACTTACCTGCTATGATAATAAACTGTAAGACTTTTTTTAAAGCATGCA